>JAQZBX010039241.1:0-23111 GCA_029593785.1 Cabassous unicinctus
AAGACATGTCAATTGATATGATTCAGACTGAGGAAGAGGAAAGAAAATAATGAAAAAATAAATGAACAAAGCCAAAGATACATTTGGGTCACCAGCAGATGCACAATTATACATATTATGGAAGTACCAGAAGAAGAAATAAGGTATAAAGCCTTCCAAATTTAACAAAAAGATATGATATAGACATTCAAGAAGCCTGATGAATCCCAAAAAGATAAATTTGAGGAGAAATATACCCAGACACATAGTAGTCAAACTTTCAAGCACCAAGGACAAGGAGAATGTTCTGGAAGCTGTAAAAGAAGAGCAACATTTTACATACAAGGAAACTGAATAAGATGAAGTGCCAATTTCTCATTAAAAAAACTATGTAGGATAAAAGGCAATAGGATAAAATATTTAAAGTACTGAAAGAAAACAATTGCCACCTGTGTCAGTTTAATATTGTTTATGAATTCCAAAGATAGATATTGGATTATATTTATAAACTGGTCTGTCCCTTCGGACATATTAGGTTATATTGGATTAGGAGGTTTCACTTTTATTTGATTAAATAATGATTAACACTTTGATTGGGCCACATCAGTAGGACATTGCATCCCTGCCCCCTTCATGGATGCAGATGTACAGAGAAACTGAACCACAGAGAAGGGAGTTTGGAGTTTTAGTGCTGAAGTCCAGGAAGTAAGCACACAGAGAAGCAGAACAGCTGAGCCCAGAGAAAATTGAGCCCCGAGTTAAGAGACAGAGTTAGTTGACTCATAGTCTATAGCTGGCCTTGAAGAGAGCAGGGCAGCTGAGCCTGGAGAGAAATAAGCCCCAGAAAGAGAAGAACCCAGGAATCCTGAACACTTGCCAGATGTATCGGAAGCCATCTTTCTCCAACACATGGAAACAGACTTTGGTGAGTAAATTATGCTTCATGGCCTGCTAACTGTAAGCTTCTACCACAAATATATACCCTCTATAAAACCCAACAGATTTCTGGTATTTTGCATCAGCATCACTTTGACTGACTAATACACCAACTAAGAATATTATATTTGATGGGACTCTATCAAAAATGAGAGAGGAATTGAGAAACCCCTGAAAACAAAAGCCGAGGGAATTCATCTCCACTAAACCTACCCTACAAGTAATGCTACAGGGAGTTCTTCACACTGAAAGGAAACAACAATATACAGTGGACTGAGGGAGTATAAAGAGATAAACTCCCCTGATAAAGGATCTTGAATGCAAATATAACATTTTGGACAAATAGTGTAGAAAGATATAAATTGTAAAACGTACAGCAAAAAGGAAGGGGCAGAAGGGTATAGAAACTCTGTTTTTGAGTGTTAATACAAATAAGTCATATCAAATCAAAAATGATTATTACAGACATACAATATTTAATATAAGCTTAGGATAAACAAAAGTAAATATACAAAAAATCTATACTGAAGGAAATGAGAAGGGAAGTCAACATGGTGCACTACAAAAAAATGAAATAAATATGAAAGGAGATATTAGAATAAGTTGAGTAAAAATACCTATATATTGAGTGAAGCAAGCCAAATATAGAAGGATATACTCTGCATGATTGAGCTATTATGAATTAAATATATTGTATAAACTCATGGAGTAATAATTAGAATATAGGTCACCATAAAGTAGAAGTAGGGTACAGTATGGGAAGCTGAGGGTTAATATGTGCAGAATTGGTAAAAAGGTTGTTTTTCAAATCTTTGGAAATAAATAGAATTTATGGAAATACATCATGGTGTTTGTGAATAGCAGAGCTATTATATGGGTATGAAAGAGGTTAAAAGGGAAAGTCTAAGGACATTCATATTACTAGAAGGAAAGCTGAAAACTCTAAGATTGGAGTATATAAGATGGTAAAACCTCATGGGAAACAAAATATGGGTGATATTGCATGTAGAAGACTGTTTTTACAAAATATAAATATAAATACACTAAAGAGAAGGAAAAAGAATAGCATCTCTGTATGGTAGGGGAACCATAGAGAGATTGAGAGTAATGAATTTTGTTTTTTGTTTGTTTGTTTTTGTTTATTATTACTATTAGAATAATAAAAGTACTCTAAAAATGATTGAAGTGATGGATGCACAAATATGTGATTACACCAAATACCATTGATTGCACACTTCGATAGATTTATGCTTCATTAATATGTATCAATAAAATTGACTTGTTAAGAAAAAACTAACAAAGACCAAGTAGAAGAAAATCATGAATTGTCAGTAGCTAATTTAAATGTAAATGGATTAAATTCTCCAGTCATAAAGCTGAGATTGGCAAGAAGGATAAGCACATTATGGAATATATATATAGCATGATCGAACTATATGCTATTTACAAATGACTCACATAAATTCAAACACACAAGTACGTTGAAAGTAAAAGGATGGAAAAATATATATATACAATGCAAATAATAACCAAAAGAAAGCTGGAGTGAACTGGTTTTCGTAAGTTCACAACTTTTACTATACATTTATTGTTTTTATATGTTCATGTATGAATGATATACTTCAATAAATTGTTTTTAAAATGAAAAATTAAAAGAAAAAGAAAAGAATCCTAGGGTGGCTATACTAATATTAGAAAAAAGATGATGTCAAAAACTGTTAGGAGTGAAAATAAAATCACTACATACTGATGAAAGATATACATCTAAAATAGAGTCTCAAAATATATGAAATTATTATTGACATATTTGAAGGAATAAATAGATGGTACTACATTAATGGTAGTTGAATTCAATATACCACTATGAATAATGGGTAAACAACTAGACAAAAGATGAAGAAGGATATAGAAGACCTGAACAATGCCAAAAAAAAATGTGCAGCAGATGTAGCTCAAGTGGTTGAGGGCTTTCTTCCCATGTACAAGGTCCTAGGTTCAATCCCTGGTACCTCCTAAAAACAAAACATGCAAACAAATGGAAAAACTAATTCTTGTTGTGGAGTAGATGTAGCTCAGTGGTTGAGTGCCTGCTTTCCATGTATGAGGTCCTCGGTTCAATTCCCACTATATCCTAAACAGAAAAACCCAACACATATATAGAACACTTCACAAAACTACACCAAAATACACATTATATTCTAGTATTCATGGTTCATTATCCAGGATAGAGAGTATATTACATCAAAAAATCTGTGTCAATGAATTTAAAAATTTGAAACCATACAAAGTATTTATACCAGCCACAATGGAAAGACTTTAAACCTAAATAACAGTGGTTGAATTGGAAAACTCACAAATATGTGAAATTAAACACCACAATCTTCAAATATGAATAGGTCATAAAATAAAACAGAAGAGAAATTATTAAATATCTTGATGCCAAAGAAAATGAAAACACAACAAAGGGAGTGCTGAGAGGGAAATTTATAGTCTAAATGCTTATAGTGAAAAAGAAGAAAGATATAAAACCATAGTCTTAACCTTAAAACTGTAGGATCTGGGGGACATAAAGTGCAAACTAAATGCAAATTGCGCAGAAGGAAAGAAATAACAAAGTTTAGAGTAGAGCTAAATGAAAGAGATTATAAAAAACAACAGAAGAAATGAACAAAACCTATACATACTTCTTTGAAATGATTAATAAAATTGACAACTTTTAGCTAGAGTAAAAAAGGAAAAAATAGAGAGGATGCATATAACTAAAATTGGAAATAACAATGGATACATTACTACTGGCATCACCTAAGAATAAATAGAAGATCTCAACACACCTAGAACAAGCAGCAACATTAAAACAATCATCAAAAACCTCCAGAGAAAGGTAAGTCCATGACCAGATGGTTTCACTGGTGATTTTTACCAAACATTCCAAGACTTAACATGTATAATACTTAAACTCTTCCAAAAAATTCAAGAGGTGGGATTATTTCAAAACTCACTCTATTAGGCCAATAGCAACATAATATCAAAACCCAGATAAAGATATCACCAGAAAAGAAAATTAGAAACCAATATCTCCCATGTGTATAAATGCAAAGTCCTCAACTATGTACTAGTATACTGACTCCAACAGCACATTAGAAGAATTGTACACCATGATGAAGTGGGATTCATCCCAAGTATGCGAGAGCTGTTCACCATAAGGAAAGCACTTAATGTAGTACAAGACATTAATAGAATGAAGGAAGGAAATCCTCATGATCATCACAATTAACACAGAAAAGGCATTTGACAAAATCCAGCACCCCTTCTTGATAAAAACACTTTGAAAACTAGAAATGGAAGAAAACTTACAAAATATGAAAAAAAGCATATATGAAAAGCCTACAGCTAACATCGTATTCAATAGTGAAAGACTGAAAGCTTTCCTGCCAAGAACAGTAAGAAGACAGTGGTGCCTACGTCAACATGGTTACTCCACACTGTGTTGGGATTTCTAGCCACAACATTTAGGTAATAAAAAGATATAAATTGAAAAGGAAGAAGTAAAACTTTCAGGTTTGCAGGTAACATTATCCTATATAAAGTCCTTAAAAATCCACAACAAAGCTACTGGAGATAATAAATTAATTCAGCAAAGTGGTAAAGCACAAGATCAACATAAAAATATCAGTATTTTTTCTATAAATAATAAAGATCAATTTAAATTACAGTAGCAAACATTCAAATATTTAGGAATATTTAGGAATAAATTTAACCAAGGGTAAAGGGGATGTATACATGGAAATGTACAAAATATTTCTAAAAGAAATCAAAGTAGAACTTAAAAAATGGAAGGACATTTCATGTTATGGAATGAAATATTAAAAGTTGTTAAAACTCAAAGTAATTTACAGTTTCCATACAATGCTATTAAAATTACAAAAGCCTTCTTTGCAGAAATGGAAGAGCCAATGATCATATTTGTGTGGAAGGGTAAGGTGTCCTGAATAACCGAAACCATCATGAATACAAAAAATGAAGTCAAAGGATACACACTTCTAAAATTAAAACTTATTACAAAATTACTGCAGTCAAAACAGCATGAAACCAGCACAAAGACAAGCATAAAGACCAATGGAATAGAACTGAGAATTCAGAAATAAACCTTCACATCCATGGTCAATTGATTTTTGACAAGGGTGCTTGTCAAATTGGGATGGAATAGTATCTTTAACAAATGGTTTTGGGAATACTGGATATCCATACACAAAACAATAAAGGTAGATCTTTACATCACAACATATACAAAAATCAACTCAAAATACATCAAAGACTTAAATGTAAAATAGGATAAAAACCCTGGAAAAGCTAGGGAAGCTTCTTCAGGATCTTGTGTTAAGTAAAGTTTTCTTAGACTCTATACCAACAGGACAAACAACAAAAAAATGAAAATAAAATAGATAAATAAAACTTCAGAAAATTAAATATACACTTCAATGAACGCCATTAAGAAAGTAAAAAGACAACCTAAGAACCTACAGAATGGAAGAAAATATCCTTAAAAAGCATCCAATAAGGGTTTAATATCCAATATATCTGAAGATATCCTACAACTCTCCAAAAAAAGACAAACAATGCAAGTTAAAAATTGGCAAAAGGCTTGACTAGACATTTCTCCAGATTAGATATACAAATGACCAAAAGCACAGGAGAAGATGCTCAAAATCATTAGCCATTCGGGAAACGCAAATCCAGATCACAATGAGAGACCATTTTTCACCTACGGGAATAGCTTCTGGTAAAAATGAAAAACAAATTGGAGAGGATGTGGAGAATTAGGAAAATTCAGTCATTTTTAGTAGGAAAGTGAAATAGTGTGGCTGCTGTGGAAAACAGTTTGGAGCTTCTTCAGAAACTTATAAACAGAATTTCCATATGCCCCAGTGATTTGAATTCTATGTATATATGCCAAAGATTTTAAATTCGTGATTGGAAGGAATATTTGCCCACTGGTGTTCAAAGTGTCATTATTCACAATTATCAAAAGTTGGAAGCAACCCAACTGTCCATCAACAGATAGACAGATAAACAAAATTTGGTTTATACACAAGTGAAATATTATTGTGCCATAAAAAGAAAAGTGCATTCACTGATGTTCACAGCAACATTATTCACAACTGATAAAAGTAGGAAACTACCCAAGTGTCCACCAACCAATGAATGAATTAAGAAAATGTGGTATATACATATGATGGAACACTATTTAGCTGTAAGAAGAAATGACATTGGGATGCATATGATAACACAGATGAACCTTGAGGACATTATGTTGAGGGAAATAAGCCTAACACAAAAGAAGAAAAAATATGAATTAAATACAATTACTAAAACTAGTAAACTCATGGAGTTAAAAGCTATACTATAGGTTACTAACAGATAGAATGAAGGTTGAGAAGTGGGAGCTGATGTTCAATGTATGTAGAATTTTTAATAAGGTTGATTTAAATGCATGGGTATGGATAGAATAGAATGTAACACATTATAGTGACTGTAACTAATATTGCTGGCTCATAAATGTGATTGTGGATAAAAGTGGTAGGCTAAGGATGTAAATGTCAACTGAAAGAAAGCTAAAGGATAAACTAGGGGCTGTATAACTCAGGGAACACAGTGATGGATGAGGACTGTGGTTAGTAATACAAATACACAAATGTTCTTCTATGAACTAGAACAAATGGATGGCACAATTACAAGGTGTTAAAAATATGGTGATACATGAGAAAAATAAAACTAACATAACTTAAGGACTGTAGTTACCAGTAATATTGTAATTTCTTGCATCAATTTCAAAGAACATACCATATCAATACCAAGGGTCAAAAATAGGTGGTATATGCTAAAAATAAAATAAACAGACTTAAAAGGGGAGTACAGAGCAGGTTTATTGAGCTAAAGTTGCATTAATGAAGGAGCAGCACAAAAGATTTCTGCACAAAAGGTTGAGCATGAGGAGTAGCTTATGTGGGGGAATGGGGAGGGGTGAGGCAGACATGAGCTATGTGAACTGCAAGGGTAAGTGGACTGTCTGGGCAGGCTGTCCTTAATGTACACTTTGTTAATTAACAGTCAGGATGTTGGTGTAAGACTGTGGACATCTGGTGAAGATCAGCAGACTTTGCTGGTAGCAGTCTGATTTCTTTGTTCCAGTTCTTTTCTCTGGGCAGGGTTAGTGGTCTCCATCAGTACTAAAAAGGGTCATTGGTATGTTGGCCAGGTTCAGTTAGACCCCGTTTCTTCTTTGTAATGCCCTGGATACAATGAAAGCTCAGGCGAATCAAGATAGTAAAATCATTTATCATCCCAGTTTCACAGAGGAGTACGGGATTTTTCCTGTTGGATGATAAAATCATTCCAACATTGAATGAAGTGATGATATCACAAATCTGTGATGAAACTGAGAGCCACTGAGTGTACAGTTTGGATGGATTGCACAAGGAATGGACTGTATAACACAGAAAACCCTGTGGTGGATGTTGGACTGTGCTTAACTGTTCTCTTATAATTTCTAACATATATGCAATACTAACATGATGTTAATAATATGGAAAAAACACACAAAATATAAGCTGTAGACTACAGATAGCAATCATATTTTGAGGATATTCTTTCTTCATTTGTAATAAAAGTTCCACAACAATATAAGGTGCTCAAAGTGGGATAACATGTGGGAGTCTTATATGTTATGCATGATTGTTTTGTAAACTCACAACTTTTCTAAATAAAAAATTGTAAAACTCAAATAAAAAAGAAAAGTGCAGTTTTAAATGTTCAGATAAGAAAATAGATAATCAGTCAGGTACTTTTGTGTATACAAGGATATATGACTTTCAGAGCCTTTCATTGTGAATTAATGCCTGGATGATTTAACCTCAAAATATTCAACTCAGTAAAATACAGAAGCTATCCTTCTAAAAGGAATTGAAAAAAAAAGTTTTTTTTTGAGTCCAAAGGATTTTATGTCATTGTTCAATTGATGAAATATCTAAGTTTTGATTCTTGAGACATGGCAATAAAAGCTTCTAAATTTTCCTTTTGAATAAATACAATGGTATTTCAATCCTGGAAGAACAATTTGGAATAAAAGTATGTCTGCAGTCTTATTCAGATAGAAGAATAAAATTGTATTAGTACTATTTGAGAAAATTAATTGAAAGCAACAAATTTTATGGGCAAATCAACTGCCAAATCAGAATGACCATTGAAGGAAAGATACCATTGAGTTACACAAAAATTAAAATTGTGTTATCAATGAAGTTGCATAGAGAATTGAATGATGAATTCTACCTTAATCAGGAAAATAATGGTCTTAAGAAATATGGTATTTAAATTGGGGTAATTAAAGCATTCAGGATAAGTGTGTAAACCTTTTAACTAGAAGGCATTAAGAAGGAGAAGCAGCATTATGGAAGCTTCAAGTGTGGTTGGTTGCATTCAGTTACAAAACAATTCTATTCATACACACTCAGACTTCAACTCATTGTGCTTTGTATGCATAAAAAAGAATTGTCACCTACCAGGCCATTCAGGAATCACTGCAAACTAGGCTTAAGAAAAAAGTTTAAACAGCATCAAGTTTCCTATCAGAGTAATGAAAACTAGCTTTTCTGAGTTTAAAATTAGATGTTTGCTATATAGCTTTTTGTCTTTTGAAATTTTCTTACCCTGAATGAGCTATTTTTGATCCTATTCATAATGCTAATTAAAATTAATATATCACACTGTTCATTTAAGAATTACACAATTATATAAAACAATTAGCCATATCTGAGAGTTACTGGGTATTCAACAAAATATAGGTCTTATTTTTAATATCACAACCATTGAGATTAGTGAAGCATGCATAGAACATAAAGTAAGTATGTTGAAAATGGACAGGAATACTAAGAAAAAAAATACCAGAGGAAAGAGATCTTGAAAATTATATTTAAACAGGCCTAACAAGCCACTATTACAGTGACAAATTAGTAAGTTAGTTTGGAAAAGACTAAACTTCTAAAATAGTAGTGATGAGGGAAGCACCGGGATCCCAACCCCACCCTCAGCAGAAACCCATAGCTTTAAAAAAATAAACTCCCCTTGGTCCCTGGTCCCTCTCTCCCCTCCTTCCTCCCCTTTTCTCCATGGAATCCACTTCAGGAAGATAAGCACCCCAGGCTGCCCCTTTGAATTGAAATTTACAGCTCTATACAGATAATGACCCTTATTCCTCCCTAATGGCCTTCTGCATTTAGAAAGATAAGCTAACCTTGCTTCTCTGCCTTTGTAACCCCACCTGCCCTGCCCCCTTGCTCAGGAATTTGCCTGCTTAGTGTACCTATATAAACTTATGAAAATCAGAAAACAGGGCTCAGAATTTGGAGAGAAAGAACTCTCCTCTGGGCCCGAGCATAGCAAAACTTTGCTCATCAGTGCTCCCAAGAGTGCCCTTTGGGTTATTTCTGGCTGGCTGCAACAGTAGCAGCTTTTTTTTATTTTTCCAAACCATTAAAGATAAGGTAAGTCAACATGCCTAGGTAGCATAGATCATAATAGATTAAGGTGGCAGCTGACAGGCTTTTCTACCATTAACTTACTTTAAAAAAAAATATCATCTCCTAGATTTCTATTTAATAATGATTTCCTATAATCAGTCATTTACATTGTAATCTTTCAGTTAGGAAATGCTTTTAGAAATTTCCCATAACCATCCATAGCCACATAGACTAATTACTTCATCTCAAGACAAATTTCACCTTTAAATAAGCTTATTGAATTACCATCAACAAAAAGCAAAATTTACTTCCACTATCCCTTCTACAACTTGCCATTGTTATTTAAATCTTGTGCTACATATTTCCACTCTGATTTTATGAAAACTAGCCATTTTATCTTAGGACAAAAGCTACTCCCTTAAAGAAGCTTTCACAAATCTTCTACTTCTTCCCATATCCATTTATCTCATCTTATATCTCTTAACCTGGTCTGTGAAAAATGAGTTATTTCACTTTGGACAAAACAATTATTTTAAAAGAAGTTTGTAAAAATAATAATTTTATTAACCAAAAAATTACAATTTTCATTACCCTAAACATTTAACAGACTTAATGCTACCTTATATTTTCAGTATCCATATAAACCTAGGGAGATTAGACCCTAACGGAATAAAATCAAACTAATGATAGTTTATGTAAAAAATGATTTCTATTTTTTGTCTATGTCTTTGGCTATCCTGCAAGATAGTGCTCCTGGTGTAGCCAGATTTTGTCTATGTCTTTGGCTATCCTGCAAGAAATCAATTTCAAGGGCACACCACGTTATTAGACCAGTAATTTATTAAAGTAGGGAGGGAAGAGAAATGGGAGAACATAACAGATCATGGGTCCCAGAGAGAGGAAAGGGATGAAGAGTTCTAAAGTGGACTGATCTATGGACTACAATTGCCCATTATAGATTATAAATGCCCAGATATTACTTGCGTGTTGATCCATGTGTGCGTGGGGCCGGCAGGTGGGGGAGGTGAAAGCAAGGCGAGAGCAGGATGTAGCAGGCAAGAACACAGGTCAAAAGGCAAGAGAGAGACCGGTTCAGCCTTTGCACTTGATTTTTGAACGATTAATTATTCCACCCTTTTGCTAAAGGCATGGGAGGAGCTCCAGCTGTTTGCTGTTTTGATTGATTACCCCAGCCATCAATCTCTTGGGAGGGCCCAATAATAAGGCCCCTGGAAAACATCTGGGACGTTTCCTGTATTCCAGGGGAAATCTCATTCTGAATGGGAAAATCTCTTGAGGGTCTTCCAGCAGCGATCTTGGTATTGATACTTTATTAGCTTTACTGCTTTCCTTTGCTCTAAGCCATTAATATCTGCTTTTATGTAGATTATTTCCTTCTCTAATCTTGCTTTTGTTTTTCTTTGCTCCATTCCCCTTGCCACAGTTGGCATTTTAGGGTGGTGTATGAGATCCTAGTTCAGGAGTGCCACTGTACCCAGGTATTGTTTCTTTAATGGTGGCTGAATTGCAGGAGGTGAGGGAGTGGAGGGGTTAATGAAAGGGTTTTGTGCACTAAAGTTTCTATTTTCTTCTCCCTTGCAGGATCCTAAATATCCCCCCACCTCTTATTACTTTTCCTTCATGGTGTGGTTTCCAAAGTCGATGTACGTATTCCATTGTTTTAGTTCTTATTTCTTCCATGGGATGATTAGCTGTCCAAGATTGCTCTTCCATTTCCATGGGTATTTTATGTCCTTTACCTTTCATCAGGATTCTGAACTAAAAGTTCACTTTCTAAACTAAAGGTGTAATATGAACTTTTAAACCCAAGGTGTAATTTCTCTTTCTGGTGTTTTTAGCTCCATCTTAGTACAATGGCTATGTCCTGCTTCTCTTTCCCATTCAGTTTTCCCCTAACTGCCTTCTGTGTGGTAGGACTGGGAAAGAACTGGTGGATATTTTATTTATCTACTAATAGACAATAAAAATTTGGATGTTCTCTACCTCCTATTTATACTGAGAGCATGTTTTATAGAGTTTTATTTGCTCTTCTTGTTATTCCTTATTGTTTATGGAATTTCAGATAGCAGGAAACCACTAAATCAGATAGCCAAAATTCCCTCTTCTTTGGTTCACTTCTCAAAGTATTGGTTGAACTGATTTCTCCCCCGGCAGTTCTATCTGGGAATGAATCAGCTTCCACACTGATCCAGGATGTTGTCAATATACATGTCCGTGCAGCTCCATGACTTGAGTTTCTAACTTTTTATTGGTTCTCATGTAAATCTTCATTTAAACCTTGGCTAAGTAGCTCAAAAGTCTATGCTCTTAATTACCAGGCTAGTGCTATTAGTAAGTGACACTTGGCCTACTCTTAATACCCCAGAGTTTTGCATGTTCTTATAATATCAATTTCCTGGATATTATATTCCTTCTTTCTTATATTTCACAAATGTCACCAGTATTATATATTTTTGAACTGCATTCCTGACTAAGCAAAAGAGCAAAGGTAATTGTTATGCTCATACAACTCTGTATATAACTCTGTCCTAAGAAAAATTACCTTGTAAACTTGTTTTTCTCCCTCACTGTAAGTCAAGTCATCCTCAAGAAGGCAAAAATCATGTCTCCTGTAGAGTCTGGGTAGACCTATAATAAATGGATGTTAACTAAAAAATTACTGATTACCTGTAGCCATGTAAATTTCTGGGAGATACAGTAGCACATAATTAAAATTTCTCCACACCGTCACCCAGTCCCCTGGAGGAAGAGGATTACTGGAACACAGGGAGTAAAAGAAATTTAAATTTTTGTTTAAACATTAATGGAGTGATCCTACTAACACAGCAAGGACTATTAATCATAAAGAGAAGTAGAAAATAATGACTCATTTTGAAAAATTTTTTAATATTTTGAGAAATTTAACTCATTGGAGGAAAACTTAACTTTGAGTAATGCAATGATTTTTTTATTCAAGATTTTAAAATTTAATTTTTTGCTCATTTCCTGAAAAAAAAAAATCAAAATCTTTTGCAGTATATCCTTCAAGGCTTGTTTCACTGCTGGTTCCTTAGAATACTCATTTATACAATGAAGGGGTTTAATGAAGGAGCAATGGAGGTACAGAACATAGCTAGTCCTTTGGATAAAGTCACTCTATCCCTTGCTGATGGCTTCATGTAAATGAACACTCAGCTGTCATTAGTAAGGGAGACTACAATCATGTGGGAAAATCAGTGGTAAAGGCTTTTGTTCTTTTCTGAGCTGAAGGGATTTTAAGAATGATCTTGAGAATATAACTGTTGGAAAGAATAAATAACATCAACATGATCACAAGTGTTACAACTGTTGAAGCAAAGGAAATCAATTCTAACAAACAACTGTCTGTGCAAGAAATCTGCATGACAGGTGAAGCATCACACATGAAATTATCAATGACTCTGGAAGCACAGAATTCCAGTTGCAGTCCTATGACCAGCGGTGGAAAGGTGATCAGTTGTCCATGAGCTCAGTATCAGTTGATAGCACACTTTGCTGCTCATTATCATCGGGTAATGCAGGGATTTGCAGATGGCAACATAGCGGTCATAAGACATGGCAGGCAGAAGGTAAAATTCAGTAATTCCTAACAGGAAGAAAAAGAATAACTGAGATGCAGAAACATGGTAGGAAGTGATTTTTTTTGTTGTATTAAAGTATTCATATATGTAACCTTTATTATTTTTATTTGTATTATATTTATTGTTTTTTTAATATATTTACTTTTTATCCATTTTAACCCCCCAAGCCCCCGATTTTTCCTGTTTTTGTGTCCATTCATTGGGGCAACTCTCTGTGTCAGTTTCCTGCCCTCTCCTCTCATCCTTTTCGTCTTGTCTTCACCTGGAATCAATCCTGGGAACCTCCTATGTGGAAGAGAGGCATTCTGCCACCTGTGCCACCTCAGTTCCTGATTATTTGGTGCATCTCATCTTGACTCTCCCCTGTGTCTCTCTCCTGTTATGTTGGCGGGGCCTCATGGCTCACCTGCTTGTGGGTCCTGGGGGCTCACCCGCTCACAGGGCCTGACAGCACACCCATGCATGTTCTATATTTTTCTTTATTTTAGTGGGAGGTTCCGGGGATTGAACCCAGATCCCTCCACATAGGAAATGGACACCCAACCATTCATGCCTCATCCACCCCCTGCTGTATCTCTTAAGGTTGACCAAAGATACCTAGAGTTGCAGTCATTTCCCATACAGGCTGGTCTTTTAATAAATCAGGTTTTGATTATCACCAGCATTCTAAAAACCAGACCTAGGAAAAAAACTAGGTTTGGGGACACATGTGTGATTTCTAATAAAGTGAATGTTTAGCTTACCTTGATTATCACAAAATCAGGACAGCAAGAATATTCACACGGAAATGATTTTGTTTAGAGTCAATATGGTTATCAGTAATCTGGGAATACAGATTGTTGTCATTGAGATTTCTAAGAGGGAGAAATTGTGGAGGAAGAAATATATTGGAGTCTTGACATGGAGATCCAGCAAGGTGAGGAGGAGGATGGATAAGTTTCCCATCATTCTCAACATGCAATTGACAAAGAGAAAAATAAAAATTATAATTCACCTTTGTAGGTCATCTTTCAGTCCCAGCAGAATGAATTCTGTCTCTCTTGATTGGTTCTGCATTTTGGTTATGAGTCTTCTTAAATCTAAAATTACTTCAAAATCAGAAATTACAGTATTTTTGAAGCTACAGGCAGTAAAAAGGACATATCCAGAAATGCAAACAATATTAAATAGTTTATCCTGCTTTACAAGGTAGATGATAACTAAAAGTGCCCCAAACAACCTAGACATGTGCCAAACACTGTTCCATTTAAGTCAAAGTTATCTTTGTAAGAATACTAAGTTCTGTCTTCCTTTACCCCATTTTGGGCTTCAGGGTAATTTAAATTATTGCTGAACATTTCTAAATGAGATGAATTCTGCTTACACATTCTAAATAGAGAAAATAACTATTATTTGAAATATATTTTCCATGAATTTTAATAAATTATTGAAAAATTCTCATAATATCTAAACAATTTTGCAAGTGCCAATTTGCAATGCTTATTCAAAAATCTTTACCTCATAAAAAGACTTTTGTAAATCTATGGAAAATATAGAAATATTAAGAGTTAGATTTTCCTCTAATAAACAACGGCTTCTAATGTATGTCATTAATTATTTTACCTCCATGTAGGGCTTCACTGTTCTTTTATCTAATTTCCTCTAATTATTAATTTTTTTTCTTCTTCTAAATACATTGGTATTCTCATAATCAGTTCCATTTAAACTCAACATTTGGAAATCTCTTCAAACTATAGCTAATATTGTTCCAAATTTCAGTGAATCTGGGACAGAAATGTAGCTCTAGGAAAACAAAATGAAACAATTACTTTTAGATTTGATGTCACACTTGGATTCAGATGTTTAAAGTCTTTAGTATTACTTCTTTGTGGTTATGCAGACCACATTAAATAATTGCCCTTATGTAATTATCAAGGTGATTTTGAAAACTACGAGTAAGAAATTTAATGAAATCCTTTTGCTAGTCAACAATTTATATCGAAGTGATATTGAATAGTCACTTATGATCCTAATTATATTATTTTGGCATTCAAATTCATTTTTCTTAAATCTATAAATAAACATTTTCTTTGCATATGGCAAGGCCCTTTTTTTTTCTTTTTCCCATGTTGCTGATTGGATACATTATGTCCTCACACCACAAAGTTTTCAGGCTCATCTTGTACTTTCCCTTCAACACTTGAAATTGACCATTTCTGCAAGGAGTCCTGGTTCTTAATAGTGGAGAAGGTTTTTTTTTTTTTCAGAGCCAAAATCTGGATGTTATATGCGCTCATGTGCTCATTGTTACTGGGATCACTATTTCAAGTTCCTGGCAGGGGACTGAGGTGTGTTCACAAACACACAAACACACACAAACACACACACACACACACATTTTCATATCATTTATATTTATGTATGTCGTCCAAGATGATCATATTTCCTCTAGAGTTATTTAAATTTTTGTTCTTCCGTATTCCTGAGTGTCTTAGGATCATTTCAGTCTAGAATGATGAAATGAGAATATTTGAAGCCGAGCCTGTGAGTCAGCCTACCACAGGTTCTCCACTCAGAGCTGGAGATGTTCACCAAGGCTCCTGTGATGGGCTCTAGGCTACAATCCTTGTCTCTCTGGACCCATGAAGCAGCCAAAAACACTGGCCACTTCCTCCCTTTCGATCATTCTTTCTAAATGAGCAATTCCCAAAGGAAAAATAGGGCGAAGTGCCAAACTTACTTCACTGGATCTCTATTTTTCCCTGCTTTCTGGTTTGGTAATTCTTTCCAATGTACTATTTCACCAATTAAAATAAAATGTATGTTTTTCACATTTTTCATCTCATCTGTCTGATATCCACGTGAGGTAGGTGCAGATTTGAGTTCTCGGAAATGACTTTTATCACAGTGATGCTAATTACATTTTCCACACTAGAAATGAGGTTGAAACTCAATTTTAATTGTTTTAACCCAATTTCAGTAGGTTATTTATCCATTCCTTTTAGTTTTAGAGAACATTTTGACTTAAAGCACATGCTAACATTTTTGACTGCAATTAATGTTTCTCATTTCATGGCTTATATATTCCCTCATTTTATGGTGTTTTCAAAGAAATGATTTGCTTAGCTATTGTTTTCTACCAAAATGCCTTTAAACCCCAATTCTTAAATAATGATTTTGCCTCAAGGCTAATTAACAATTACTGTCTCACTCTTTGAGCACATTATTAAATTATTTTTTTTCACAAAATTTCTGTTGAAAATTCATCTCCCAGATGTATATAGAATGTTTAATAAAGTCAAATATAAATATATGATAATGGTTAGACTTGATGGTAACTTATTAAAAAGAATGTAACAAACTCTGTTGATTATTGATGTTTTATTGCTGAAATGAGGAGTCTAGGAAGATTAATGTTATTTGGAGGACAGCGGAAGGACATCATTGGGAATGTATAACAGTGATTTTGTCAGTAGATAAGGATTGTGGTTCATAATAAGAAAACAGGAATATTCTACTACAGGGTGTTAACATTGTGGTAATACATAAGAAAAATATAACTAATGTAATGTATGGACTACAGTTAACAACATTGTAATGTGTTTGCAGCAGAAAAACAAAATATGAACTCTTTCATATTTATATTATTTTGTCTTTATACACTGTTTTGAAAAATTTTTTGAAAAGTATTTTACTATGGACTCAATATCTCCTCAAATGTGCCAATTATCTATTTAAACTACGAAATTAATTTTTATTTCAATTATTTTATTTTAATTTCAATATAACCTACTTTTCCCAAATCTTCCTACTAATACTGTCGTGTCTCCACATAAAATTGCCTTATCCTCTTTTTTTATACTATAAATCATTTTTAATTATATTGTATGATTCTTCAACATTCTATAGTGTTTAATAATTATTTTTATTAGAATAGTTTTAGTTTATGCAGAAAATACAGACTTCCCATGGCCACCCCATTCATTAATACTTTGCCTTAATGTGTCAAATTTGTCACATTTGATGACAAGATATTAATATAATTGTTCTATGAACTAGAGTCCAAAGTTTACATTACTTTTCACAATTTGTTCTGTGCAGCCTATGCTTTTTAAAATTTTATTGTGCTAATATATCCCCTTTAAACCACATTGTAATATATAATTCAGAGTTGTTAATTACATACACAATGATGTTCTACCATCACCACCCATTATCAAAAATTTATTATCACCCTAAACGGAAGTTCTATAACAATTAAGCATTAACTCCCCCTTCCTTACTCCATAGAGTCTCTGTTAACTTGTACACTTATTTCTGACTTAATGAATTTGCTTTTTCTGATTACAGTGAGATCATACAATATGTGTCCCTTTGCTTCTGGACTATTTCAACCAACATGATATTTTTAAGAAGCATCCATTTTGTAGCAAGTATCAGAACTTCATTCCTTCTCCCTGCTAAATAATATTCCATTGCATGTGTATCCTGCATTTTGTTTATCCATTCTTCTGTTGATGGCCGAGAGATGTTTCTATCTTTTTGCTATTGGAATGTATGCTACTATAAATATTGTGTGAAAATATCTGTTCACATCCCTGTTTTCAATTCCTTTGGGTATGTACCAGAAGGAGGATGACCAGGTGATCTAATAATTCTATATATATCATTCTGTGGAATCACCAAACTATTCCACAGGGGCTGTACCATATGACATTCTCACCAACAATGAACAATTATTCCTATTTCTCCATATCCTCTCCAGCACTTATTATTATTATTTTTAATAGTAGCTATTCTAGTCATGTAAATAGCATCTCACTGTGTTTTTCTAAACATACCAAATGTTGCTGATATGTATTTATGAGGCATATATCCATCCAAAGTGTACAATCAATGGTATTCTGTATCAACACACAGTTATGCATTCACTATGTAAGAATCATTTTAGAGCATTTTCACTATTCCAATAATACTACTAATAATAAACAAAAAACAAACCAAAAAATTCATCACTTCTCAATCTCTCTGTGCTTCCCCTGCTTTACATAGCTGCTATTCTGTTTCTTTCTCTCTAGTATATTTGTATTTATATTTTGTATAAATAGTCTTATGTATGCACTATCACCCACATTCATATTTTACAATAGGTTTCACTACATTATACAATTCCATGGTACATTTTTCTTCTAGTAATATAAATGACTTTAGATTAACACTTCCAACCACTGTCATACCCATATAATATATCTGCTAGGTACAAACACTATATGTTTCACCATTTCTATTTATTTCAAAGGTTTACAAACAGTCTTTTAATCAATTCTGCACAGATGAACCCTCACCTTTCTACTCTCTACCCTCATTCAATTTTCTGATAACCAAATACTAATTATTAACTCCACAAATTTACCTAATATATTTAGTTCATAATAGCACAATCATATAGTATTTCTCCTTTTCTGCCTGTCTTGCTTCACTCACCATAATGTCCTTCAGGTTTAGCCATGTTGTCATATCCTTCATGACTTTGTTTCTTCTTACTGCTACATACTATTACTTCATGTGTACATGCCACAATTTCTTTATCCATTCATTAGATGATGGACATCATGCTTGTTTCCAATTTTTGGCAATCACGAATAACGCTTCTAAGAACATTGGTATTCAGATGTCTATTAGTGTCACTGCTTTCATTTCTTCTGTGTACATACCTAGTATTGGTATGGCTGGGTCCCATGGCAAGTCAATATTCAATTTGCTTAAGAACTGCTAAACAGTCCTCCACAGAAACTGTACCATACTACATTCCCACCAACAGTGAATAAGCATTCCTATCTCTCCAGATCCTTTCCAACATTTACAATTTTCTGACTTTTTAATAGTGGCCAGACTAATAGGTGTGAAATGATATCTTATTGTAGTTTTGATTTGCATTTCCCTAATCGCTAGGGATGTTGAACATTTTTCCATGTGTTTCTTCACCATTTGTATTTCTTATTTGGAAAATTGTCTTTTCATGTCTTTTGTCTATTTTTTATTCAGATAGATTGTCTTTTTAGTGTTGAATTGTATGAGATCTTTACATATCATGGATACTGAACTCTTATCAGAATTGTGATTGCCAAATATTTTCTCCTATTTAGTTGGCTACCTTTTCCCCTTTTCACAAAGTCCATTGAGGTGCAAAAGTGTTTAACTTTGTGGAGGTCTCATTCATCTATTTTTTTCTTTTGTGTTTGTGCTTTAAGTGTAAGGTTTAAGAAACTACTGCCTACCACAAGATTTTGAAGATGTTTTCCTACACTTACTTCAAATAGTTCCATGATTGTCACTTTTATATTTAGTTCCTTGATCCATTTGAGTTAATTTTTGTATAAGGTGTTTGAAAGGGGTCTTTTTTTTCTTTTTTTTTTTTGGATCTGGCTATCCTGTTTTCCCAGCCCCATTTATTGAATATACTCACAGAGTTATATAATGGAGACAGGTTTTCAGGAGACAGAAAGAGAGTAGCATACGTTAAGCCAATCTCAATGGGAAAAACCTATAATAAAGTGGAAAGGAGTGGTTTGGCAGTGGATGGGGTTGATAGTGGTTCAAGGATGTGAGTGGGGTCAATGATACTGGAATGTGAGGGTGAGCAGGATGGGGGTGGTTGGGTTGGACTATCCATGGAACTGGTGGTAGGGTTCAAGGAAGAAAGAGGTGAACTCTGGAGACTTGTGGTTGTGTGATAAAATCATAATGGTGGGAATGTCCCTTTAGAAAATACTATAAGGGAGGGTTATTGGTGCAGGGCATTGGTTTCGGGGGGACATATGGGAAAGGGCAAACCTGGGGCATAGTTCTATGGAATATGAAAATGTTCACCTTGCTATACAGTTTTGTCTCAGTGCGTGGAGATGCACACAATGAACAAGAAAATATTAAACTCACACCCTGGGGAACACTGCTTGCTTCTCAAATACATGAGCAATAGTCTTTTGAGAACATAGGCAGTGCCTCGTAAAAGAAGATGGACCAGTATGTCAAGCCTTCAATATTAATGCACGTAACTATGAAACTAATTCTTAAAAACTTGCAGCCTAGTAGTTACCATGGTTTCCAAGAGGAGAGGCAGGAAGAATGGATGGAACATGAAATCATTTTTACGACATTGGAATTTTTCTGCATGACCTTGCAATGATGGATACAGGCCATTATTTTTTAAGAAGAACTTGTAAAATTGTATACTACGGAATGTGAACCAAAATATAAACCATTGACAATGGTTAGTCCCAATGCTTCAATATTTGTTCATCAATTGTAACAAATGTTACCTACTCATGTACGGTATTATTAATAGGGGAAAATTTGAGAGGTGGAGGTGGTAGTGTACATGAGAATCCCCTATATTTTCTATGTGATATTTCTGTTACTTAAATCTTCTTTGAAAATAAAGAGAAAAAAAAAAAGGCCTGGGGGACATACAGAAGAATTTGTAACTGTATATAAAAGATAACAGATCTTACAGGAATGAAAGATTAAATGTAAAAGTTTTTTTAAAAAATTTTATATACGCATTCTTTTACATTTTATTTTTCTTCTTTTGTGTTTTTTTCTTATTTTTATTTTTGGCTTTGCTTTTGGAGAAATTTTTGATTGCAAAAGAGTGCAACTGTGGCAAGGGAGAATCACTGGTGCAGGGTGTTGGTGGGGAGGAATGCATGGGGAGATGTGCACCTGGTGCATGCCTTATGGAATATTAATGTGTTCAAGTGGACTTAGGGTGTTGTCTCAGTTGGAGGAGACCCTCATAATAACCAAAAGAATATTGCATCCTCATGCTGGGGAGTCCTGCTACATTCTATAATACAGTGGCAGGAATCCTTAGAGTTCATTGGCAGTTCCTAGCAAAGGAGGACAGACCAATATGCCAGGACCTTGATATTGATGCTTGTACTTATGAAACTTTTTCTTGTGAAATTGAAACTTAGCCTTTATTACTGTTTTGCTATCATTTTGCTTCAATTTTTCTAACTATGTTTGTTTGATTACTCAAACTAAATCCACCTATTTTCCATTCACCGCTTGCTTTATCAGTGGCCTTTAGAGTCATTAGGTAGAAAATGTCCCAGTATATTGTTAAGTATACCTCACATTTGCATGACTTAGGAAATAAAACATACAAGCAGATAAAGTAAAATTGATGTCTGTGGTTTATCTTCCTTTTTAGCTCATTCCATTTATAATGGACTCATTATTTTCTGTATAATTTTGCAAATTACTTTTACAACTATGACTATTATTTTGAAAGTAATCATTTTAAGCAGTACCTAGTTCTGTAACATGCCATAATTAGTAAATATAATTTTTTCCCTTACTCATTTCCTTTGATCATGAGCAAGTCTTCTTTGACTTATCTGATTTTCAAAATTTCCAGGCATTATTCAAAAGAATTTCTTTTATTTTCTTTTCCCCTTTCTCTTTGCATATAAACTATAATAGAAAAAAATTAAGAGCCACATAATTGATTTTTCCTTTTCTATTCATTTGAAATTGTTCAAATAAATCTTTTTTATTTTTTCAATAAATTGATATTAATAGTTTTTCTTTTGGCCCATAGGCTTTTAAAAGCTACAAGAGCTCTGAAATTGAATATATTAGATTATTTCCCTTCAGTTTAATTTATATATAGTCCATGGATAATATTTCAATTCTTTCATTTCAACACAAAAGCATTTCTCTTTTTATTGTTCTTTTAGGTTTTTCCATAATCATTTTTCTCATATTGTAATAAAATATGCATCTGCCGTCTTTAGTGCATTATCTATGGAATTTTTATAATGTGTTTGACTAAATATAATAGAAAGGACATTGCCTCTTTATTATTTCATCTTTGTTTTCTATTAATCATATCTTCTTAGTTTTACTAAACAAAGAAATTGTCTTTATTCTTGAACTCAGTATAAGTAAGTTTGTTTAAAGCAGGATATGCTATTATGATTTTTCAATATTTTCCACAAATGAAGCCTGGATTGCTGTCACTCAGAAAACACATGATTTCATTAAAAATTACAACCATTAGATTTAAACATGGATATGTGCCCTTGTCATCTTTAGGACTCCTTATCTTACTCTACTCTTGATTGGAAAGGGACCTTTTAGAAATAATTTTCTGCTAACCACAAGTGCCCAAAAGAGGGTTAGAACTAGATTTCCTCAAAATCTAAAGAATAGCTGCTGTCTAAAGTCCCTCCACAATTTTAAAAATGGACTATTCTCTATAACAATATGTTATAGAGAGTTATTTATATATTAAAATCTATTACATGTTGTGCATTCTTATCAAAAACTAAATAAGAATATTCTTTTTACCATCAGAAAGATTAGGTAAATAGGACAATTTAAGGTCAACTATAATTTCCTGATAAAGACTTACAAAGTTTTGCTCTAACTTGAGATTCAGAAAAAGAAAAGTTAAAATAAAAAATTGACTTACCTTACACAAAGCATGTTGTAATTACATTTTCTGCTATGGTAGGTGGTAAAATCTATTATTAAAAGGATGTTATATATCAATGCTCTCTTCAGAAGGATTCGAGTAAAAGTCGAATTCTGAATTTTTTTTATTTTCAAATGATTTCCCACTTTGACTCAGTTCCCACTCACTACAAATATCAGCCTTCAGAAAATAGGAATCCTAATATATCTCTCATCCTTTCCAGTTTGGTTACATTTTCTTAAAGCTTTCTTTATCTTTAAACTTGAGCCTTTTATCATGCATTCATATATCAAAACCTAGAAACACTGATCTGTATAGAAATTTTGCATATCCCATGGTTTTAACAAAGTGACAGTTTTATCTTTTTATTCAATAATACACCAAGGAATCTACTGAAATTACCAAACAAAAGAAGAAAGGAAAAAAATTTCTCCAGAGAATGGTATTCAGAATGTACTAATTATGTTAAGAAACAAAATTCTCTAAATCATTTAGAAATAATAGCTAAAAGAACTTTATCCCAAATAACACGTTTTTTATTTTATAATGTAGGTAATATGTAGTGAGAACACAGTCTTGAGACAATATAAAAAAATCAGT
>JAQZBX010039242.1:0-23101 GCA_029593785.1 Cabassous unicinctus
AAAAAAAAAAAAACTGTAAGACTTATTATCATTGGTTTCCCTGCCTCCAAAATTGTCCCATTCAAACTAACGCAAAATTTTTTCCCCCATATTTTAAAGGAACAGTCATGAATACCATACAGGATTCTCATACATGGCCCCACCAACAACATCTCAAATTAATGCAAAAATTTTCTGGCATTATCATTTTTTTTTTGCTTACAAACCATCTATATTTCCCCACCACTTTACAAAATCAAAATCAAATTCAACTTCCTACTTTCAAGTCCTATCATTATAGATGCCCTGCCACTTAGCTACTCTTTCCAACTACTGCCCATTCTTCAGAGTAACTCTCCAATATTGCCACTCCAGACTATCCTCTGACCCTTTTGTGCTTTTCCACATGCTCAGCTCTAATCTAGACACCTTTCTCATATCTCTCTCCTAGTACATAGTCTAGCCTCCCCGCCCCCCCAAATCCAGATCAAGTTTAAACCAACCTACAAGCATTTCGATAGCAATGGCTTATGTAGATTTTTCTCTTCTTTAAATGACACCTCTTTAAAAACAGATTAGTTTAATCTGGCAATTAAATGAAGTTCTGAAATATGCAACAGCATGGATGAACCTTGAAGTCATGTTGAGTGAAATAAGCCAGACACAAAAGGACAAATAATGTATGATCTCACTGATATGAAATAAGCAGATATGCATATTCATAAAGTCAGAAACTAGAATACAGGTTACCAGGCATTAAATAGGGAAGAGAAATGAGGAGTTAATATTAGTTGGCATGGAGTTTCCATTTGGGGGTGATGGAAAATTTTGACATTGGATTATGGGGATGGAGGCACAACTCTGAGTATGTAATTAACACCACTGAATTGTATATTCAAAAAGGGGAAGAAAGGGAAATTTTAGGTTGTGTATAAGTTACTACACACACATACACGCAAAATCCATAGAACTGTATAGCACAAAGAATGAACCCTAATGAAAACAACAGACTAAATTTAATAGCCTAAATATAATAGTATTATTTCATGAGTTGTAACAAAGGTATCATACTAATGCAAAATGTTAATGATAGGGAAAACTGTGTGTATAAGAGGGGAATGTATGGAAACTCTGTGCTTTGTGCATGATGTTTCTGTAAACCTAAAACTGATCTAATAAAAAAAGTAAAAAAATAACCAAAGTATAGTTTAGCACAAAATTTTTCTTTTACTGTTTATAGGGCAGTTGTCATGGTTGTCTAACTAGATTGTAAGAGCAAAAGTGATATGCTATAGGACTTAATTTTTAGACCCTATTCATTTGAGCCCAAAAGAATCACTGATCTAAGGCCAGCCTAATTGCTGACACAGAGAACTAGGAGCTAAATTGTTACTGTAATCTACTAAATTTGGTGTGGCTTCATGTACAGCAAACTTATACAAAAAGAAAATAAAAAATGTTGGATGGCAGAATCTTGATAAAAGATTTCAGCATTCTAAAATAACAAGCCACAATATTAAGATAAAAAATAACAGTGATAAGTGCAAAGCTCTAAATTCAAGTTCTAAAAACCAAATATGTAAAATAGCAGAGACAGAGCTTACCAATATATGCAAAATACTCACTGGCTTTGGTTGACCACAGGAATATGCCTCAACAATGTATTTCTACTCTCCCAATGAGGTTGATGTGATTTTATGCTTTGTTACTTGTATAAGAGTCCAAGTAGGGTTTGTCCAGAGGACAGTAGCCATGATGCTCAAGGATCTAGTAACCATTCACTCAAGGGGGGAAAAAAAAACGAAGGCAGTTATAATTATGTAGGCAGTAGAAAGACTGAGGAGTAGAGTGGATAAGACGGCTGTCTTCAATTCTTTGAAGCCCTGGGGTGGGTGGAAAATTGGACATGTTTGGTGTCATCCCACAAAAAACTAGAACCAATGAATAGAAACTATAGGAAGGTAGATTTCAACTCAACATAGGAAAGAATTTGAGTTAACAAGGCTGCACATATACTGTTTAAGAGTACAGACTATGTCATCAAAGCCAGGTCCTCTACTTACCTGCTTTTTGATGTTGGGAAAGTTGTCCAACTTTGCTAAGCCTCAGTTTCCTCATCTATAAAATGGAAACAATATTGCTACCATTTTGTGAGGTTGTGATGAAGATTAAATAAGATTTTTGAAGATAAAACACTGAGTGCAGTGTCTGGCACTATAGTAAGCACTCAATAATTTTTATTTTTTATCACTGACAATAAGGGCTGTGTAAATATGGAAGGTAGAAAGTTGCCTCTCACTAGAGATATTCATAGGAGGCTTGGTATGTGTTTGTAGGTCAGATTTAAGCAGCAGAAGGGAAGTTGGACTATGTGACATTTATGTTACCTTCCAATGCTGAATACATCCTTGTATGTCCCTTACAACAGAAATAAATTATTTAGTGTCTCCCATAATACCTAGCACTCTTGATCAAATATTCATCTACTATATTTGAAAACGCTTTTTGATTATATAATTATAACTGTATACTTTCCTGATAGTAAGTGTTAATCCATTCTGAAATAAAGGCATATGAGGATTCATGATTTCCGTATTTCTCTCCTCTAGGAGTATACCATTAAAATTTATTTTTATAATTGTCAATATTGACTAAAACTAAAGAGCACAAATATTTGTACCATAAACTCTTCTTTGTTAGGTGTTTACATTCATATATACCAAAGCTCTCACCTTTTCACCCTTGGTATTTACCTATCTGAATGCATAATTTTAAACCAGACAGATATTTTCAAGCTACAAGAGGCCTAAGTTTCTTCCATGACTGACCTCATATCAAAAGTCCAAGCTGGAGTCTGTAACCATTTTTCCTTTGCTTTATATATACAGCATCTGGAAATACTGACCACGATTCATCTTGCCTTCTCAAGGCAGTAGAGGCAGTTCTAACTCCCACAGCAATTCCATTTAATAAAAACAGATGTGGTAGAATCACCTAAACTGGGTAATATGCCTATCTTCCTCAATTATCTCCATGTTATCAGTTAATAGGAAGGAATCCACATTGGCTAAGGTGTCTGTCTTCATGGGCTCTGATAAAAATCTTTCCTTTCCTCATGATGAGTTCAGTGTAATAATAGGCATTAATCATCTGTGAGGAAAACAAGTGCTTTGCTTTCCTCATTAATGAAAGTTGACAGTCTGGTACTCTGGCCAAGAGAATCCTAAAATGTATAGTAGGGAGAGGAGTTCTGAATTCCGGGTTTGAATGAGGTCTGAATTTTGAGTAGGCGGTGAAACAAATAGGGCTTCTGGACCATTCAGTCCCTAGTATGTGCCACACAATGTACTACACACTGAGGATTTCAAAGATAAGAAACTTGCTCCGTTATTAAGAAGAAACAGAAATACAAGCAAAAATTTCAACAAAGCAAGAGAAACGCTGTAATAGAAGAAAACACCAAGTCTAGTTTTAACTCACATTAGGGGTTATAGTTCACAGAGGAAGGGAAGTGGAAGTGAATTATAGGATAGATTTGGAAAGGGAGCAAGGAATTATATGGAAACAAGCAGAAGGAACTGCAAGCACTATGGCACAGAGTCATGAAGTAGAGAGTAGCTTTTTTTTTCTTTATTTTTAAGAGAGCTTTAGAGTACATAAATGTTACATAAAAAATATAGGGGATTCCCACATACCCCACCCCTGCCCCTTCCACACTTCCCCCATTAACAACATCTTTCATTAGTGTGTACATTTGTTACAATTAATGAACACATATTGAAGCATTGCTACTAACCATGGTTGATAGTTTACATTATGGTTTACACTTTGCAGTGCACAATCGTATAGGTTTTGACAAAATGTAGAACGACTTGTATTAGAGGGTGTAAGCCATGGATATCTGAAGCTGGAGGGGTAGATATATCCTATACGCCTCACTCTACCAACTCTAAGAGAGTTGGACTTAATTCTGTAGTCAGTGGGAAGTCATTCCACCTCTTAATCAAGTAAGTAACTTGATCATATTTGCAATTTGAAAGGCTGATTATGCCAGTGGTATTGATGGTGCATTGAATGAAGGTAAGAATGAAGGCAGGGAAACTTGTGAAAGGGTTCCAGTAGTATTCCAGATGAGAGATGATAAGGGCCTTAATAACAGTGGGAAAGGGGAGTGAGCGATGTTAAGGATTTGGAACCACCAAAATTTGGTGGCTGGTTGAATGGATGATGGAGAGGAAGGTGTTATGGGAGATACCCAATTATCCAGCTTGAATTGTTGGGTGGAAGGTAGGACCATTTACTGAGAGAGGAACAGAACTTTTGTAGAGCAGGGGAAGCAGAAGGGAAAGAGAAGCTAACTAGTTTAGTTTTGAGCATGTTGAGTAAATGAAACAGCAGAAAAAAGGAATTGTTCAAGGAAAGAGAATCAATTAAACAAAAAGATATGCACCAGCAATGGAAAACTGGGGGAGACAAAATTTGACTTAGAATACTGTTGAAGGAAGGTTCAATAGCAAAAGAGACTAAGAAGGTCAGAGGAGAATTAGAATGGTCTGTGCTCATAAGAGCCAAGACAGGAACAATTTTCCAGAAGAGGTCAATTGAGTCAAACCTGCAGATATAAGTTAGAAGAGGATTGAAAAATACTCTTTGGATTTGTCAGCTAGGACCTGGTGGTGCAGTGAAGGGAGGAAACAATGTCCATTTTCACAAAGCTTGAGATATTCTTTTTTTTTCTATTTTCTCTTTTTTTTTTTTTCTGTTTTGTTTTCATCTCAGTAGCACCTCTTCTCACTGATTCCCTTTGAAAACCTGAGTGTAAAAATTTCAGCTTCTGTCTTTTGCAAATTAATAGGGCCTTTCAAGAGTTATCATTATGCAAATAACTGTGTTTAAGGTAAAGTCAAAATTTTCACGGAGCTATACATTAGAGAGATTGCAAAAGGCATTTAATTAAAAGCAGCATGAACCCAGGTAACCAGAAAGCAACCATGTCAGATCCAACAATATGGGAATGCTTTCCCCTTTCTTTTTTTCACGACTTTCTTCTCCCCTTAACAAGTGGCTACTCTGTGGAGAGAATTGTACTTGGTGCTTTGGGGACATAAATAATGAGTAAGCAACAGCCCTGCCCCGGCCTCAGCCCCCAACCAAGGAGATTACAAGCTAGTGCAAGACAGACATGCAATCAACCAACCCTAAAGTAAGGCTGGGCTGAAATAAGCTTTCATAATGGTACAGGCAAAGTTCTGTGGGGCCCAGATGTAAATCTCCATCTCTTATGAAATACAGGAAATGACCTTTAAAAACACAGACACAATTGGGGAGTTCATCGTACCACTAATTACCTTCCTACTCTTCAGACCATAAACTTTTATGGGATCTGCTCTCTGTTCACCTCATTCACACTCATTTATTTTAACAGGCATCCATACTGCCTGCATGCGAAAACTTAACAGGCATTAGTGGCAAGTGGAGGAAAGTGAGTTCTGCTCCAATCTTGGATTTATCGTCATTCTTTCATTAAACTGAACTTTAATGATACTTAATAATACCACCTTGATGCTTTTTTAAAGAATATGTTAAAGTTCCTCAAAATTAAATGCACAGCCTCCTGGATGAGGTGAACCTTAAACCTCCTTCCCCCAGAGAGGATTATTTAGACACCTAAACATATGGAACATCTTCTGAAGAATACCATTTTGATCTGAGTAACCTCAATGGTGGCACCTTCACAGCTCATACCCACTTTAAAGTTCTTTGTGAAGCAATTGCCTTTAAAGGGTCGGCCTAACTCTGCATGCTCACACATTATTTCCCATTTGTGCAGGGTTGCTATTTATAACTAGGACCTTTGGAAAATGAAAATCTAAGGTAGGTTAACTGTAGCCACAGTGACCCATAATATAAGCAGGGTCATACTCTTTTGGCATCCTTCTGTGTCCTGTCAGGAAACTTTGATTATATTTCTACTAGGAATAGAAAAGAGATGGTCCAAATAAAAAAACGTCATCTCTAGCAGATGGTTAAGGCATAGGTCTTAAGCCAGGCACGACTGGCTTTGGATGTCAGCTCAACCATTTATTTGCTCTGTGACCTTAAACAAGTTGTTTATTTTCTCTAGGCTTCATCTGGAAAATGATTCAACAAGATACTCCATAGAAAGAACTTAAGTTAGTGTTTGGCACAGAGCCCTCAAACAATGGTAGCTTTTTATAATTATTATTGTTATCATTTAAACCAAATTGCCCTGGATTACTCTTTTTAGCACACTGCCTCACCATGGTTGGCATTCAATGTCCGTTTATGTCTAAGCTAGCTTTTAGCTTAGAATGTAATATTTCCAAGAAAGACTTCCTTTGGCTTTCTCAGGAGTTCCCGTATTGGGAAGGTAGCAAAAGCTGCATAAATGCTGTATGAATTCTGCTGATAATTCTAGTGTGCTGTTTCTCAGAGTTCAGTGATTTTTTTTCTGGTCTATATAAATTGAGAGTATATGCATCCTATGTCAACCTGAGGTTATCTTTTTTCCTGCTTCTAGCTGGGACAAAGTAAAAGTTTCTTCTTCCATCAATAACCAGGCTGTCCACTTAGCATTTTTCTATCAGAAGTTCTACTTGATATTTCTCAGCTGGGTTCTGGGGCAGCATTAATGGGAAAGTATCAACACACTAAGACAAGGAAAGAATAAACAATATTTCTGTAGCACAAATATGACTTTAGGCCCTTTGATAATGGCACATTCTCCAGTAGAAAGGCTCGGAGGAATTTATAATGGGAACATGCACGTGCATGTGTGTGCCTATGCATGTGTGTGTGTTTGTGCACACCCCACACATATATAAATGCTGTTAATAAGACATTTACTTTATACATAAACATTTATTTCATATTTAAACAGTAAGTGTGCTCTGATGTGTGTATGTATACATTTAGTCTATACATAATGGATCATTTATTTCAGCCTTTGCAGATAAGCTGATCAGAAGAAAGATCAGAAGAACAAGAATTATTGCTTTCCATTCTGTAGTGTAAAACAGAAGGTGGAGCCTAAGATGTTTGCCCCAGGGAATCTGAACCTGCTTCAGATGATGAAAAATTTAAAATATTATGCCATATACAGACATGTAGATATTTGTGACTATTTCTACTGTAAGATCAGCGTCCTAAAAACTAGTATCAATAGGAATGTTATTTGACCAGACAATGGGTTCACCACAGGTCCTTGAGTTTGAGTATTTTCAGTAGAAATTTGCTTGCTGTGGCTTGAAGAAGAATTTCTCTGGAATTCTGTATATGATAGACACTAAATTTAGAACTTAAAGATGGAGTTCTCTGCTAAGCAGAGTCCTGCTCATCACCTTGTTCTCACATCCAGACTTTAGCCTCTTTGTCTCTCCTTCTTCATCCAGGCTAAATTTGGGGAATGAGTGTTAGCAACTCAGCATCTTCATTCCTTTAACGGACACTTATTGTACTGGGTTCTGCTCCCTACCTTCACTAGATTTTAAGTGGCATCCTGTAGAGCAAACAGCCTACTCTCTCCTCTGCTGTCCAATATATGTTAGGATACCTTTGCAGCTACTGAGACAATAGCCAAAATAACAGTGTTGTAAAAAAGGATGGAAGATGATTTCTGTTTCAGGCAATACCAGTCTAAGCACAGCAATCAAGGGATCTTTGGAGTCAGAGACCCTGTCTCTTTCAATATTGTTTCTCTGCCATCCTCTTATGCTCTAAGGTGGCTGCTCCAGCTTCTGCTACAACAACTGTATGCCAGTCAGCTAGAAGGGCATAAATTTCCTATTAAGGGCATGGCCGAGAAATTGCAAAAAAATACTTCCACTCACATCCCATTGGCCACAGTCTAGTCACAGGTCACATCTAGCTGCAAGGGAGGCTGGAAAATGTACTCTTTAGCTGGATCACCATATGCCTAACTAAAACCTCCATTCTTATAGAAAAGGAAAGTAGATCCTTAACTTGAAGATCTTTTTTGCCTTGCCGCAAAGAGTACCAGCAGAAAAATACCTGGCTTAATGCATTTGCCTCAGTGACCAGAAGGTAAATGTATAGAGGAAGGGATCCAGCCAAATCAGGGGTTACTCACACACAAAACATTACAATTATATTTATCTACAACTATAGTAATCATAATGGCTTGCTTTACTAAGAATTATTATCTTGTGATTACTTCATTCATTACTTTTAGGAGTTTTGGAAGCACTAGTTTGTGGTGGGCTCCTCCATCTCCTTGGGTCACTGAGAGTCCTAAGTATTGAATATGAAGTCCCAAGGCACTTCTCGTAGAATCAGTGCTGTCCACCCAGACTCACACATGATAGAATGATTTAATGTTCAGTGGTTTTGAATGGACCATGACTTAGAGGACTGCTCTTAAAATGGTTCCCATTTGCTACACTAAACATTCCATCAGTAAGAAAAATTCTTTAGTACTAAATGGAGCTTAAGACTAATCTATAAAGAGGGACTCCTCTAGTTCTGATTCCCATGGATGCCTCCCAACTTTGAAACAAAGCAGCTCTGACTTTTTTGTTGATTCTGAGTTCACCAATTCCTTTCTTTTTATCTGTTGTTTATCCAGTTACTTCCACCTGGATCCTTCAGTTTCCCCTTCACTCACCCAGAATTACAGAAGTCACACAGAACTGTGTTTACTTTCTTAGCCTCCCTTCCATTTAATAACACTGCTATCCTTAAAAGGCTATTAATCTCTTCATTTCCTTCCGCTCAAATCAAATAATGCATTTAAAGCTACATTCCTTTTGAGCAAGGACAAGTTCACCTGACAACTAAATTCCTTGAGAAAGGCAGGTCAGCACAGCCACGGGCACAGGCAGCCCCTAATCCAAAACTGCTCTGTCTGCTTGTATATCTGGAGAACCTGTGCTGTTTGCCAAGGTCATGGCACTTTACTGGGCTATTTTGACTTGGCATGATCTGCACAATGTGTTGCTGAGTTGAAATAATGCTTCTTTCAGCCCAGTCTCTTGTCTTGTCAGCAGCACCTAGGAGGATTTTGTGTGTCCTCCTGTAGGTTGTATATTTCCTTAAGTCCCTGCTTTTGTCTCCATCATCATTGTCTAATTTCCTTTCAGTAGTGAGATAAATTAATTGAATCTCATATTAATTTATCGAAACACTGAAATCTCTTTTGCATTTATTGTAAGTGAACAATTTCTTAGGGATAACATGTTGACTTTCAAATATGTTAAAATACTTTATCTTAATTCGTTCTCCACAGTCTCTGCTATAAATTACAAAGTCATTTAGTTATAACATTGTGGGGTTTGGGGGAATAAGTTCAGCTCAAGCTTTCACGACACAATATTTGGCAGCTGCAAAGGAAAGGAAGATAAAGCTGCCAGGTCATCCCCGGAAAATCCCAAGACATATTTTTAACATTTGCATTCTTATTTACATAAATTTGTATGCCCTGTTCAAAAGGCGATGACTCCAATTATGTAAAATAAAACCCTCAAGTCCTCTTTATCTGACAGTGGAAAATCACATATCCAAGGTTTGCTTTCCTGCTGCTCAGAGTAATTTCTCTGGCTTCTTCCTCTCTGCTCTAAGTAGTTTCCCTCCTTTATCCCTACCCTCCAAACACAGCCATTAAGGAAAGGAGTTATTTAGTTGTAAGATTAGAGTTGACACTGAAATATTCTTTTTTCTATTATGAGATCACATTAGACTCCTCTGTTTTCCATTTGGGGTTTTCACAAGATCTCCCTTCCCTAGTTGCAAGGAAATACTGGTTCCTCGTTCAGTCTGGGGCCAACAGTGTGGGTAGTAGAAATCCCCTCTGGGTATAGTTTGCAGCCTTACACTCAACAGAAAGTTGTCTGGCAGTGAGGAAGAGTTTGGATTCTGGGCAGATTAATGATAGGTTTCAATTACCCACCACAAATGCTGCTATCTATTGGCTCCTAAAATTGTTTGGTGTCATTTCTCCCCTTCTGGTGGACAGATAACAGAGCTGACTGCAAAATAAATCCATTAGAGAACTTTATAGAAACTGTGTTAAACCCAGAAGTCAGAGCTGTGGGGAGGAAAGAGAGCAGGAGTGTCCTCTGGGAGCAATTCCACTCAACCAAGGACCTTCCTGGTGACACAGTATAGAACACCTGCTAACCCTGCCCTGGCTCGGGAGGGAGACCAGGAAATCACATTATTATCACAACAATAAAAACGTTATTAAACCAAGAATGGTAATACAGCACTTCATTGCCTCCCACTTTCTGAGAAGGATTCCAAAAAGCCACACCCTGTCTTCTTGGCACTGCTGGTAGTGTTCCCAAACATTCCTAGGAATAATTGAGTAAACTCAGAACCATCTATTAGATTGAAATGATCTTTGGTCAAAAGAAACCCCTTAGGGGCTCATTGACTTCTGACCTCAGCCTTTGAAAGGGCTTCTGTCTACAGGGCAGAAGAAGTGGTGGTCTATTTAGAACCTATGCAAAAGAGAAATATGTGGGGCTGGAGGGCAAAGAGGAAAGGCAGGGCAATGAATGCTGGAACAGTTGCCAGAAATTTGGGACCTTCAGGACATGCTTTTATTTTATTTGCTTTTGTTTGTTTGTTTTAATCTTGGGGCCAAATGATACTTCTCTAACTATGAACTTAAGTCAGCAGAAAGGAAGCACAGCCCTTACTGAACACAAAGTACAGAAACACAGTCCTAAGGAGCTTGGGTTGCTCCCCGGTTACGCCTGTAAAATGTCAGCCCCGCTGACAGCACAGGGTGGGAGGTTTCCTGCTCACCCTGGATTTCACACTCTGCATACAGCTGTCTTGGCAGGATTTGCAGCCAAGGCAAAATTATCAGGAATTACCCAGGAAAATAGATTAATTTCCCTTGAAAAACTGCAAAAACTCTGGTTCTGCCCACACAGCCCTATTTAAGGGATTTTTATTTGTTTGTTTTTTTATTTTCCCTGCAGTGTTCATGTGTCTTCCCAGATCTTGGCTTGTGTGTGGCCCTGAGATGCACATCCTCACCAGTAGCAAAGGTGAGGAAGGTGGATATCCCAGGAAGACTGCAGTCCTTCCATTAAGGTGTGCCTGGAAATTGTCCTTGATCTAATCATCAGGATTTTGCTTCTCTTCCTGACATACACCCTCTCCCTTCCCCAGCTTCCAATTCTTGACCTAAGCAAATTGGGGATGGGTTTCCTCTAAGACAAGGGTTCTTAACAAGGGGTCCGTGACCTTGAATTGAAATTCAAAAAAAACACTATTCTTTTGGGGACATGTTGGTGCGGGTGTGATATATTTATTAAATAACACACAGTATAGTGGGGACTTAGTAAGGAGTCGGTGGTTTTCACCTGACTGGCAAAGGGGTCCGAGAAACAAAAATGGTTAAGAACCCCTGCTCTAAGCTTACTATGTGTAAGACACTTTTCTAAGGGCTTTCCGCTTTTTCCTTCATTCAATTTATTTACATAATTCCTTGAGTGCGTAAAATGTATTTGGATACATTGTGAACATAGCAGATAGAATTCCTTGTTCTTATGGATTTATATTAAATTATCTAATCCTTTTTAACAACTCCACAAGGCAGGTATATTGTTGTCTTGTTTTACAAGCGACTTGTTCAAAGTCCAAAGTCATGTAACCAGTGAGTGGCAGAGCTGAGATTTGAACCCAGGTGGGCTGGCCCCACAGACTGTTGACACTTTTACCATTGGGTTCTAGACTCCTTGCTGGGACCAATGGTTGTGATTTCAGGTCATAAAACTAAGCCAAAGCCTTTATTCTACAATACAGTTTAAATGACAAGTATTTTAGAAACAGGTAGTATTCACAGTGAGATGTCAATGATTAAAAGCACCCACTTTCCTTCCAAAAAGTTCTGATAAGACAAGGGAAGATGAACATAGCAGTTTCCTAGGACTGCTAAAGCAAAGTACCATAGACTGGGTACCCTAAAACAACAGAAATTTATTCTCTCACAGTTCTGGAAGTTAGAAGTCCAAAATCAGGGGGTCAGCAAGGCCATGCTCCCTCTGAAGGTTCTAGAAAGAGTCCTTACTCACCTCATCCTAGGTTCTGGTGGTTGCCAGCAATCTTGGGCTTTCCTTGGCTTCTAGCTGTATCACTCCTTCTTCACAGGGCCTTCTTCTTGTGTCTGTGTGTCTGGGTCTCTCTCCTTGTAAAGACACTTGCCATTGGATTTAGGGTCCACCCTAATCCAATATGACCTCCTCATAACTTGACTACATTTGCAAAGACCCTGCTTCTAAATAAGGTCACATTCATGATGCCGAGGATTAGCACCTCAACATAACTTTTAGGGAACACAATTCAACCCACAATAGTGAGCCAAAGAGTTGAGAAGCCAGGAGATTGGAGGAAGTTGGGGAGGATGTCACCAGGATGGAAGCAGAGGTGGATGATGAGGCCAGGGGTCCTCACACAAACGTTTCACAGCTCAACCTTTTCGCCTAGGGCAAGTCTCACTAAGGCCAAGCAAATAGTTTAAATCTGGGATCTTATCAGCCACTTTTCTGGGATAAATTTGATTATTTGACCCAAATATTTCAAGATGAAAAGAAATAATAGCCAGTAGGTTAAAATAAGGCTGTTAAACACGAAAAGGATTCATTCTTACCTTGTCTGTCGGCTTCTCAATCAGAGGGCTTGTAAAGCAGGCTGGGGTTATACTGCTGTACACCAAAGGTTTCCATTGCTGTTCCTGAGAGAGAGAGAGAGAGAGAGAGAGAGAGACAGGGAGGGGAGGGAGAGAGTGAGAGAGAGAGAGGGAGAGAGAGAGAGATATTTTAGGGACTTGGCTGGCTTTTCTGTTTCATGGAGCCATTTCCCTGCTTCCCACAATAGTGCCTCAAGCACTTAAACTTAATATTTGTCGCTTGAAATGCCTGAGTCAGCATTTTGCACAGGCTCTTCAGTTTGCATTTAACCTTGTATAGGGGCATAGTATAAAACCATTTATGACATTTTAAAGGAATTCATACATACATGTTGACATAAATGCAGAATATTTTCAGATTTTCCTGTCAAGGTATCTTTCTAGAACACATCGGTTTAGCTGAATGTTTTTTAGGAAATAACTTTACTAATATCTCATTGCATACAAACAAACAAAAAAAAAACCACATATAAACCTCTGGTTTTCAAATCTTTCCTTACATATGGGATAGTATCCAAAGTTCTCTACCGGCCATTCAGAATCCTCAAAATGTGGCTCTTTTACTGTTTCATTTTCAACTCTGTCCCAGTTTACTCTAAACCTCTAGCCACTTGGTCAATGAGTTTTTCTTGAACAGATTCCAGCGTTTACACTGTGCCTGGTTCCTAAAATGTCCTTTCCTCAGTATCTACCTATGAATTCCTACCTGTCCTCTAAAGCCCAGTTCAAATTCCTTAAGAAACATTTTGTTGTGTTCCTCCATTTATAATAAAGTGAAAAAAAGTCCCTCCCTATCACAGAGTCCCATGGTACTATTATTAGAGTACTTGTCACTCTGCTGGGAATTGTGAGCTACAGAGGACTCACGCTGTAATTTTCTGTATCTGTCACAGGTCAGCATTAGCTCTTATATAACAATATCAGTGCTCATTTAAAAAACAAATAGAGTAATCTTTCCTTTTGTCAGCTCAATCTATTTCTTTATATATTCACTATTTTGCAAAACACATATATTTTTTCCTTCTCTTTTCAGCCTTATTGGAGACAATATCAAGAGGTTTATTAGCAAAAAAAACAAAAAACAAAAAAAAACACCTAATTGTGGGTACCAGTAACCTTATAAAATAAAAATGACCTTTTAAAATGAATCATCAAGTATTGACCCACTCCTACCTCCCACTGTCCAATAATTGAATGTGTTTCTTGAGTGAAAGATTTATCAGGGGTCTTAGCAATGGAATGGAGTAGGACCCTCTGGAATCTCTACCCCTGCTGTTACTAATTATCTAACTCAGGGCAAATTACTTGTACTCTCTTCTAGGGTGGCCCTGCCTGGAAATGTGGTTTGAGTTATTTACTCACATCTCAAGAGGTATTTTGAGACTAATTGCAGCAATATCTGTGGCCCAGAAAGGCAAAGCATAATTTCTGGGGATGAGGCCATATAGTTCATTCTCAGGAGAAGACATTCAAACCTCTAACTTCTTCCTGTAGTCTGAAATTAGAGGTTACAACTGTATTCCAAGGGCTGTGGATTTCTGTCCATTAGGAGTTAAACTGAGACCAGCAACTCATTTCACAGGTCATGTCACAGCCATCAAAGTTTAATTACCATCAAACCCCACTGGCACAGCTCTCAGCCATGATAGTGAATGCATGAATGAAAGGTCCAAAAGATCCCATTACCAACTCTTACCTTCCAGAGATGAAAAGACATTGAATGGTACCAGGGAAAAGGCCAAAATATATCAACTTGAGACTGCAACTTTTTTTAAATCAAAATAACAGGTACATATTTCCTGATGATCAGGAAATATGATTCTCTTTTGAGGAAGTCAATCTGCAGCAGCAGTAGATGAATCTGTAGGACTTTGCCCTCCACTCCGAGGCTGTTCTGGTTGCTATGGCAACGTGGAACTAGTTTTCTTAGGGTCTTGTGCAGCCTGATTTTCTTTAGACCAGAGTCCCTTGATACGTTTGCATAAGGTATGCTTAGACTAAAGCAACCCGCAGTTGCAAAGCATGGAGTTTTTAGCCTATAAAGTATATGTTTGTTGGGAAACAGGTTATAGTCCTGGTCACACATGAAAGGGAATTTCTGAGAGAATGGGTTCATATACAAAACACAGAGTAGTGACAGGTATATAGTCACTACTAAAAAGCATTTCTTTTTCCCTATGTCCCCTCCTCATTTCAGGCTTTTCCCAAAGATTTGTTGTTGTTGCTTGGTTGGCTGAGGGGTTGGTGACTGGTGTTTTAGTGAAACCTCTACACTAACTCACCATTTGCTGAATGTGGGCGTGGGGGCACAAAGAATGGACTTGGAACAGGTGGAGTAATCGAGAATTAGAGGAATGTTGTTGAAGCCTTAAGCCAATCAGCCATCCTCTCCAGAGCTCTGCATAATGAGGGCAATGATTGCCCCTTACCTTCTACCCACAATAACTTCAGAGCACTCCTGGGAAGCTACTGAATTGCTCAGAGATCCGCACATGAAAGGTACCTGGTGTTACTTTTCTAAAACTGGACTCCTCAAAGGAGACCAGACAAGTGATTAAGGCCCAAATTGTGATTACAACCTTCGTCTTTATCCTGGTGCCTGAAATATAAGCGCAACTCCTAGTGCAAACGGACAGAACCATCCTATGTTTTTAAAGAAGAAGGACATGGGGTCTTCCCACAGGCTCAGCTGGTTGACTGATCAGCAGGCTTGGTCCAGGTAGTGTCCAAGGCTGCATCACCAGGCAGCTCAAACTCAGTCCTAATAACTCTGAAGGAAAAGAATTTGTCTTCTCCCCAAAAATCCTGACTAATTGTCTACAGGTTGATGTCTGTAAACTGGCCATCTCTCCTCCCCACACCTCGGGGGTAGGAATAACATTCTTTACTTTGAAATCTGAATCAGATTCTACCTTAACAATTACCGTTCCTATACCCAACCTCACCCTACCTCCACTATTTATCTGGCGTGAAAATAATGATAACTTGAACCTGCAGAGTACTAAAGGAACGGTTAACAAAGCACTTTAGTTGCTCCTCACACTGCTCAAAAGCCAGGAGCAGTTTCTGGGACCCAGGATGTCGAGGTAACTGACATTTCAAAAACTCGGTGGGAGCAAAGGAAGGAGAAAGGTCCTGAAGGAGGATGAGATAGAGATAATCACCATTGTCCTAGCTCTTCCTCTCATTGAGCCCCCAACCTGCTTGTTAAGACCAAGCAGTACCCACCCCAGCCGGAGTTCCTTCCTTCGAAGGGTCAAGCACACAGATGCAGAGGTGAAGTGGCTTTGAGAAGGGAGGAGAACTGGGTGGAGGGTGATTAAATGTTGACTCACTCAGACCTTACCAGACTTCCTCCCTTTTTCCACACTCAAGAACATTTTTAGTGAAGTTCAGTAAACTGTGCCTACTGCTACGTTTTTCTCCTTCCTCTTGAGCTATTATCACAGACCAACACCAGCTCCAGGATACGAAAATGCCCTCTCCTCAAAACGTGCAAGCAGAGGGAGGGCCACAGGGGAGAACATACTCACAAACCAAGCATTCTGTTTTAAATTTTCTAGGACGGATCCTGTTAGACTCTCACCTGCTTCTGCCGTTTTCAGACCTCCCTCAGTAACTATTTCCCTTGCATGCCCTGCTAAATTTTTGCATTTAAATGTCCTAATCCTGGATGTTTTACATGCTGATTCCTAAAATGTCCCTCGTGCTTTTTCCTTCTTTCCCTGTGTTTTATGCATCTTTAATAGCCCTGCATCTACCATAAGGCTATCATTTCAAAGAACAGTAAAGCAAGTATTGTCGAAATACTTTAACAACATTAGGGGAACTTCTGAAAGAAGGAGGCACACTTCTTTCACTATAATGTGCCTCTTGGTTTCCTTCCAGCCTTTATGCAAAAGCATGTATATTTAGGTAAAACACACTTTGAATCACGCCCTTAAACATTTTCCACTTAACATTACATAGCATATATTTTCTGTGTTGTTACATGGTCTTTGAATTTATAATATTCAGGAATATATAATGCCCCATCGGCAGGATAGAACATAATGTCTCTGATATCTTCACAGTTATTTTTATTATTTCCATTTTTACCATAATTAATACCTAATTCAAATACACTTTACTTTGTCTTTTGAATCAGTTCTTCAGAATGTATTTCCAAGTGTAGGATTCCTGGGCCAAGGATATTGGCATTTTTATGACTCTTATCATTTACCATTCAATTATTGCTTTCCAAAAGGATTGGACTGGTGTATATATACATTCATGCATACATACACACACACGTTTAGTGACTTTTTTCTTTACAGCAAGCTTATGAGGGAGATGCCATAATTAACCTCATAATTACAGATGAAGACAAAAAGGCCATGGAGTTTAAATAACTCAGTGTCAGATGACCAGTCAAAGGAAACCAATGTCCCTTTTATGAGCTTTATTTGTTTCCAGTATCTGTACCCAATATATCCCTGGTTGCAATGAGTAATTGCTGACAATGTCACCATCCTATAATTTCTTCAGCTTGTGTCATAGTGAAGCAATGATCAGGGAGTCAGAGAGGTACAGGGTCAAATTTCATCTCCATAACTTACTAGCGTTGAGACCTTGAGTAAGTTACTGAACCTCACTAAGCTTCAGTTTCTCCCAATGTAAAGTAGGTGATACCTATGCCATAATCTTGTTTGGATTATTAAATTTAAGTTTGACTCAGCAAAGAAACTTGCACATAATATATGCTCTTATTTTTCAAATGAATGAAAAATGTTATTCTTCTCTATGAATCTCTATTATAAATTTTCTCCCTTATTGTCAATCAAGTTATTCTCTGAGTACTATAAATTAGCTCTGTGTTGTCTATAAGAATATTTATATAAAAGTATTTATTTATAAGTAATATAAAGTTTTTTAAATGTTTAGATAAAATTATAACAATTATAAACTATAAAATTACAAAAGTTGCAAAATAGATTATTTATATTTTTATTAAGCACATTTAAATATTTAATAAATGTATTAATTTAATAAATTTATTTTTGTTTTAAAAACTCAAAACATTTAAATTAAAAATCATATTGTAAGTATAAATTATAAGTTTATTTGAAATAAAACATACAAAGTTTATAAAACAAGAAGCAAAAATTTTAAATATTTTAAAAGTAATTAATTGTGAGTTAATTAAATAAGCATAGGCTCATAAAAGTAAATGTTTATAAAATAAGTATATATCTGCCTCTAAGAACCTTATAAATAAGATAACAATGATATAATGGAAAGAGTACTGGTCTAGTCTGAAAGCCTGGATTTGAGAACCCTTTGACATTTACTTGATATGTGACCTCTTTGGGATTCCATTTCTTCAGCAATAAAAGGAGATAGTAATAATTTTTAAGAAAATTCAACAAGGCAATGAATCAGAAAACATTCAGTTAACAAAACATAACATCCCATCTCTTTGGAACATCATGCCCAAAACATGTGATAGTTATACCACAAAAACAGTCTATTCACTTGTATGACATGACCTTTAAATTCTCTAGGCGTTCAGAAAGGATAAGAAGGAAAATGAAAATGAGGAGTCATCTATTTAAAAATGAGAAAATATCACATAGGAGAAGAAACAGTTCTTCACAGTCCCCATATTTCACTGGAGATCAACCTCATACCCAAAATGATCCCAGGAGTGTGAGCTCTAAGAGGTCTGAATCTAGTGATTACAATGGAGCTGTGACAGGAGGGAGGGGGGAAAGGCTGTAATCTGCACCTCTGGGGATGGAAGCTACATGGAGACCTGCAGCAAATCCAAAGGAAAGTATCAATGGTTAGGAGGCTGCCTCACCAAAAAAGTGTCGATATCAGTGGGGAGGGCTTTGAGGGCAGAAGGTAGTTAGTGTAGGGAAAGTTTGAATTGGGAAGAGGGTGCTGCGGTGATAGTGGCAAAGCAGATGCAGAAGTCTGAATAGGTAGGGTTCTGAATGTTGGTACTGAGCAGGCACTGGAGAGTCTCAGGTGAATAAAATGCTGCTCTTATCCTCAAGGTGCTCCCCTAAGTCTAGTGAGGGAGAAAGGTAAAGGAATAATACTAAAAAGATGCGGTGGGTACAAGAAGACAAGCATCTAACCCAGCCAGCAGGAGAGAAGTTACCTGTTACCAAGAGGCTTCCAGGAGGAGGCCGTACATAAGCTGAGCATAAAAGGATGGACTAAGAGTTCACCAGACAAAGAAGTGGGGATGGGAGTGGAATACAGTAGAGTGGGGGAGAGAAGGCTTGGGGAGGTGGAAACAGGTTTATAGTGTCCCAGAAAAAGGAAATGTCATGAGGTCTAAAGCAAAAAATGTTGAAAGTTTTTGCATGAACTACAAATAATTTGGTGCTGTTAGATCTTACAGAGTAAGTCAGAGGTGAGAGATGGAGTAGGAAAGGTGACAGGAACCGAATGATTCTTTGTATACCATGTTTTTAATGCATTGCTTGGTGAAGAGTGGGGAAGCTGCATTTGGCATAGCATAGGCACAAAGTAAATATTTCTTGAGTAAATAAATGGTTAACTAAATGAATGAATAAATTCCTAAGACAATTCTTAAAAGATAAGTAAGGGAGAGGCAGGCAAAGAAAATGGGGAAGAGTTTTCCAGGCAGGGGGTACATACACACTTGTAGGAAAATGAGAGACCAAAAGTATTTGAATAATTTGCAAGTTGTCTGGAAGGTCATAGGGTGTCTAAGAGGCTGGAGAGGTGGGCAGGGCCAGACCACAAAGGAATCTGATTATCACGAAGGTATGAGAGAGTCAAGAAAATATTTTAGGCAGGATTCACCTGAATTTGCTATGTGCGCTACATGAATCAGTATCAGGGTGAAGAATGTACTAGAATAGTGTGAGGCTGGAGACCCAGAGATCAGGAGGGATCCAGGGGACTGAAATAAGGTAGTGGCATTTGGGGATAGAGAAGTCAGATTCAGGAGAATCATTCTAGCACCTTCATCACAGTTCTTGATTGAACTATATTACAGTTTTATATGACTTGGCTCTTTGCCTGTATTTGGTGAATGCAGTCACTTCATCTTCTATACATATCTACATGTAGGTTGAGTTAGTACTGTGCCTTTGTGTCCCCAAATAAAGAAGAAGAGAGTGGAGGGGTTATCAGAGTTCCACTGGGGTATGGAGAAAGAAAGGTGTCAAAGGCATAAGAACCTCACTTTGGGGATTCTGAGTCTCACTTTAACTTTTAGAATAAGGCATCCTTTTGTTTTGGAGTAATGGAACAAGATGTGCATGGGTGATGTGAATAAAAATCAAGATATAAATAAATTATAGCTATAATTAAATAGATATATAGATATAAATTAAATTATCTCCCTTCTGGGAGACACTTTGGCAACAAATTATCTTTGGTGTAGTTCCACTCTGACACTCAGGGCCAGCTTCATGGGCATATAACCTGAAGTAACCTGAGACCTGCATTCAGAAAGGCCCCATACCTGGTATATTGTTCTGCTGTTGCTGCTACAAATTTCTTCATAATTTTATCTTTAAACTTTTTTTGTAAGTGAAGTCTGATGGGACAATGGAGCATGCACGTGAGCAGAGGAGATAAGTGCAGTATGCATGCCACTGCTTCTTGCAGCTCCATTAAAATTTTCTTTTTATTTTTAAAGAAGCTTTAGATGATGTAAATGTTACATCAGAAATATAGGAGATTCCCATATACCCCACCTCCTACCCCTTTCACACTTTTCCCCATTAAGAACATCTTTCATTAGTGTGATACATTTGTTACAGTTGATGAACACGTATTGAAGCATTGCTACTAACTATGGAATATAGTTTACATTATAGTTTACACTCTACCCCGCACAATTCTATAGGTTTTGACAAAATGTATAATGGTCTGTATCCGTCATTGCAATGTCATGCAGGACAATTCCAATGTCCCAAAAATGTCCCCATATTACACCTATTCTTTCCTCTCCCTCCCCTCAGAACCTCCAGGGGCCAATGCCTTTATAGCAATGATACAAATTCTTCCATTTCTTGAAGCTCTATTTGCATATAGTCTTTCTGATATACCATGAGCACAGGAGTCCCCTGGACCTACAATGCATGGGAATTCAGGGAGACACAGAGCAAGTACAAGATAAGTGTGTTATGCCTACAACTGTATAAGCAGGGGCTCCGACAGACCCAAGAGATTATGCTTTCCTTTCCAACCATAGCTTGCTTCCAAGGCAACAAGAAGGCAATAGCATTTTAAGGAACATGAACAGCCAAGGAGCCCTATAATATCCTTTTTTAACTCATGCTATTTCCATGTATTGACCAACCACTTAGGCTGAAAATGATGACATAGAAGGGAAAGATTGGGCAATCCATAGTTCCTTTTCCTTTCAGTACTTCCTTACTCATCAGTAAGCCGAAGGTAGGAAATACTGATAGAATGTGCATATATTGAGAAGTGGAATAAAAAAGTTGAATAACTTGTGCGTGTTTCCACTTGTTCAGGTAAGAATTAAATACATAGGTATGTTCAAACTACGAAATGCAAATTATGTAATTTCAGTGATAATGCGTGCACGTAAAATATTCTTATATTTAGTTTAAAACAGACTGTACAATATAAAGATGAATGATAAAATTCATGCTAATGACTTAAAATGTTAACTTTTATTTACTTAGAATGTAACAAATAGCAAATAAAAAAAAATACCATGACAAGAAAAGTGAAAGAGATTGCCGAAGATAGAAAAAAATTTTATATTTTAGTACATTTAATGGTACTTTTTTCCTGCGTTTTGAACCAAGGGCCCACATTTTCATTTTGTACTGGGCTCTGCAAATTATGTAGCGAGCACCTGCTGAAAGTCAAAGTTTTGCCAGGTGCCAAAGCTCAGGCAAGAAAATTGTCAATCCTCTTTGTAAGTAACTATTTAAAGAAATAACTGACAAAATTCAATTGTATTTTAAAAGCTATTTATAAATTATTTTTATAATTGCCATGTAGTGCATGGCCTACTAGGTGAAACTTACACTCTTAGGAAAATTTATCTTGATGTAATGTAAGAGAATTACGATAAACTTTACTTGATACACTGCAGCACTTTTCCTGAATCCGGAGCTCATGTAATTTACAGGTGACAAAGACAGTCAAAACTGGATTCCAAAACCTCCAAAAGAAAATTGTCTGAAAGCTTATGAACTTCATTTGGTTTAAGTAGCTGCAAATACTCTATAGGCTCAAGCTAAGCTTAGGATACTGAGACTACACAAACAAAATTTCTGTTCTCAAAGATGAAATTAATATTAGTAAAACTTTATGCAATGCTAAAATAATAAAAAGGAAAAACATCTATGCATCTTATATACCCAAATACAACTTTTAAGGAAAAGGGAACAAGCCTTTTTTTTTTTATCACATTTTTGGGGCTTTCTCTGTTTTCCAAGCAGATGCATTTTGGCTGCTACTCTTATATCAAACTTATAATAACTCTTGGAACCATTGATTACTAATTCCCATAAGATCAAAAGCCCAGAACATAGAAATAAGGAAGATATCATAAATAATCTTCTGTCCTTGAAACTAAAAATTTGTTCAGAATTAATTTTTAATAACATTTCCATGTGAATATTCTCGCTGTCCTGATTTTATGATAATCAGCGCAGGCTAAACATTCGCTACATTAGAAACCATGCATGTGTCCCCAGACCTAGTTTTCCTCCCTAGGTCTGGTTTTTAGAATGTTGGTGAAAAACTAAGCCTGGTTTGTTATATGACCATCCTGTATGGGAAAAGACTGTAACTTTGGGTATCTTTGGTCAACCTTAAGGGATATAACACGGGGACGGATGTGGCTCAGGTGGTTGGACATGCGTCTCCCTTCTGGAGGGAACTGGGTTTGATCCCCAGGACCTCCGGTAAAAATAAAAAAAGAAAAATATAGAATGCGTGTGGGCTACCAGGCCCTGTGAGTGGTTGAGCTGTCAGGCCCTGTGCGCAGGTGCGCCGCCAGGCCCCATAAGCGGGTGAGCTGCCAGGCCCCAGATGAGCCACCAGGCCCCACAAGCCACGCAGCAAGATAATGATGTAACAGGAGAGTGACACAAGGGAGAGCCAAGACAAGATGCACCGAAAAACCAGGATCAAAGGTGGCGCAGGTGGTAGGATGCCTCTCTCCCATATCGGAGGTTCCAAGGATTGAATCCCAGTGAAGACAGGAGGAGAAGGATGATAAGAGAGGGCAAGAAACAGACACAGAGAGTTGCCCAGCGAATGGACACAGAAACAGCAAAAATGGGGGTGGGGGGGTAAAAATGGATAAAAGTAAATAAATAAATAAATAAATAAATCCTTAAAAAAAAATGTATAGGGGAGGAAGATACAGACTATAGTTAGTAGTAATACTTTGAGGATGCTCTTTCATGATTTGTTAACAAATGT
>JAQZBX010039243.1:0-23103 GCA_029593785.1 Cabassous unicinctus
TTTTTTTTTTTTTTTTGGTAAATGGAGATCCAGTTTTCCCAGCATCATTTGCTGAAGAGACTAATCTTTCCTAATTGAGTGGTCTTTGCCACCTAGTCAAAAACCAGTCAGCCCTATTGGAAGGTTGATTTCTGAGCTCACAATTTAATTCCATTGGTCTGTATGTCTGTCCTTGTGCCATTACCATGCTGTTTTGATTACTGTGGCTTTGTAATAAGTTTTAATATTGGGAATTGTGAGTCCTAGTCATTCCTTTTTCAAGGTGGCTTTAGCTATTTGGAACCCCTAACCTTTCCATATAAATTTCATGAATTGGATTTTCTATTTCTGCAAAGAAGGTTGTTGAAATTTTGATTGGGATTGAATTGAATTTATAAATTGTTCTGGGGAGTATTGCAATCTTAATGGTACTTAGTCTTCCAACCCATGAACATGGGGTATCCTTCCATTTATTTTGGCCTTTTTATTTCTTTTAGCCATATTTTGTAGTTTTCTGTGTACAATTCTTTCACATCCTTGGTTACATTTATTCCTAAATATTCGATTCTTTTAGTTACTATTGAAATTGTAATATTTTACCTGATTTCTTCTTCATATTGTTCATTGCTTTTGTAGAGAAACACTGCTTGTACCACTCCACTTTGCTGAATTCATTTATTAGCTCTAGGAACTGTGTTGTGGATTTTTCAGGATTTTCTGTATATAGGATTATATAGTCTGCAAATAAGGAAAGTTTTCTTTCTTCCTTTCCTTCTATATCTTTTTCTGGCTTAATTGATCTGGCAAGAACTTCCAGTGCAATGTTGAATAACAATGGTGTCAGTGGGCATCCTTGTCTTTTTCCTGATCTTAGACGGAAAGCTTTCAGTCTTCCACCATTAAGTAGAATGTTAGCTGTAGGCTTTTCATATATGCTCTTTATCATGTTGAGGAAGTTTCTTATTATTCCTAGTGCTTTAGTATTTTTATCAAGAAAGGGTGCTGTATTTTGTCAAGTGTCTTTGGTGCATTGATTGAGATGATAGTGTGCTTTTTTCCTTCATTCTGTTAATGTTATATTAATATATATATATATGTATATAAAATTGATATGTTGCAGACATGTATGCATGTGAGAAATGACTAGGCTATTGGATCTTCCAAATTTGGAAAATTATTTTAGGGTCATTAGTTTTGACTGCATGCATCCTTTGTATGAAAATTGGATGCTTTGTGGCCAATTATTATAAGGAAAACTATTTCTTGAAGCAGTTGAAATGTAATTAGAGAAAGGGGAATTTATTTACTTAGATTATAATTACTTGAATATAATCCTTTTTAAAACTTAGTGAAATTGTGATTCTAAACATTTATCATAAAAGTAGCAATAGGAGGTTCAGACCCACTGATCTGTGATTTGTTTGAAGCTTTGATTATTTATTTCTTGCATTATTTCCTCAAGTCACTGGAGTGACCTTCTTTTTCACTAAAATGTGAATATTCTAATTTACAAGGTCTTGGCTCATGCTGCTTTTAAAAAGGCAAAATTTCCCAAATTCTAACAAGAAAAATCATTCAAATTTTAAGAGTATATATAGGGGAACATAAGGAAAAATTAAACATGTAAAAGCATAGAAGTTGCCTCTGAGAAAAGTGTTTCCTGATTGCAGCTGTATAATTTGAATAAATCATTACTGATATATCTTTGCAGCTAAAAAAATTATGAGTAACAAAGACTTCTAGCGATATTATAAGAACAGGTATTGTTTTCAACTTTTTCCATTTGAATTATTTTTCCTTTGAGCTTCTTCTCTTTCATTCTATCTTTTTCTACCATAAATGGGAAACTTTGCTCAGTCAAAGCACTAAGTTCCATAAGAGGCAGTATGGATTCTACTAATGCTTTGACAGTGTTGTAGAGAACTTAATTTTATTATTGGAAGGATGCAGAAGCACTTAGCTTCAGAGTAAGATATCAGCTTACATATTCATCAAGACAAAAGAGAACAAAGCAAATACATAGAATACATTACTTCCTTCTGAATACCACTCTCATGGGATACTGCCTGATGAGGAAAGGTATATTATTCATTGAAAAAATATTCCTTTTGGGTGGTATTTGAGAAATCATAGACTTGATACTTAGAAAGGTCCTTGAAAATCCCACATTATCATGGTTTATAATTCTTTTAATGTGCTGTTGGATTCTATTTGCTGGTATATTGTTGAGGATTTTTGCATCTATATTCATAAGAGATACTGGTCTGTGGTTTTCCTTTCTTGGGTTATCTTTATCAAGATTTGGAATGAGGGTGATGTTGGCTTTGTAGAAAGAATAAGGGAATGTTCCCTACTCTTTAATTTTTTGGAAGAGGTCGAGCAAGATTGTTGTTAATTGTCCTTGGAATGCGTGGTAAAATTGACTTGTGAAGTCATCTGGTCCTGGCTTTTCTTTGTTGAGGGTATTTTGATTACTGATTCATTGCTCCATTAGTTATTGTTTTGTTGATATTTTCTATTCCTTCAGTATTGGTAGTTTTGGTGTTTCTAGGAATTTGTCCATTTCATCTTGGTTATCTAATTTGTTGGCTTACAACTGTTCATAGTATGTTCTTATAGTCCTTTTTATTTCTGTGGTGTCAGTAGTTATGTCCCCCTTTTCATTTCTGATTTTAGTTATTTGCATCCTCTTTCTGTTTTTCTTTAAAAGTCTAGCTATAGGTTTGCCAATTTTATTGATCTTTTCAAAGAACCAACTTTTAATCTTGTTGATTCTCTCTATTGGTTTTTTTGTTGTTGCTGTTGCTGTTCTCTATTTCATTTCTGTCCATTCTAATCTTTGCTAATTCCTTCCTTCTGCTCTCTTTTGACTTAGTTTTCTCTTCTTTATCCAGTGTTTCCAGTTTTGAGGTTAGTTCTCTAATTTGAAATCTTCCTCCTTTTTAAACATCAACATTTAGAGCTATATATTTCCCTCTCAGCACTGCCTTTACTGCATCTCATAAGTTTTGTATGTTGTGTTTTCATTTTCATTCACCTCAAGATATTGCCTAATTCCCTTGTGATTTCGTCTTTATCCAATTAGTCGTTTAAGAACATTTTGTTTTATTTCCACATATTTATGAATTTTCTATTTCTTCCTGTTACTGGTTGCTAGCATCATACTATTCTGGTCTGAGATGTTACTTTGTATGGCTTCAATGTTTTTAAATTTATTGAGGCTACTTTGTGACCTAGGATAAGGTCTATCCTGGGGAATGATCCCTTTGCACTCAAGATAAATGTGTACTCTGTTGTAGATGGGTGAAGTGTTCTCAATATACCTGTTAGGTCTTGCTGGTTTAAGGTATGTTCAAGTCTTCTATTTCCTTATTGATCTTCTGTTTAGATGTTCTATCCATTTTTGAAAGTGGTATATTAAAGTGATGAACACATATTGCAAATGAGGGTTGCTGGTTTGGGGTGTTGGATGTGGGGGGCATTCAGGACAGGGCACACCTGGGGCAGCTTCTAGGGAGTGCCATAGTGTGTTATATCAGTGGGTGGAGACCCACATAATGAGTGGCAAGGTGGTAGACTCCCATCCTGGGGAGGCCCGCTATGTTCTCAGATAGAGGGGCAAGAGTCTCTCGAGAGCATGGGTGGTGCCTAATAGGGGAGGACAGACCAGTGTGTCAAGCCCTCAGTATTGTTGCAAGTAACTATTGAGGTCATGCTTTTTAATCCATTCTGCCACTCTCTGTCATTTGTCTAGAAAGATTAATCCATTTACATTAAAGTCACTACTGATAATGCAGGACTATCTTTTGCCATTTTGCTATTTAATCTTCATAAGTCTTATTCCTTTTTCGTCCTTCATTTCTTCTGTTAATGCCTACTTTCATATTTATTTGAATTGTTGTTTTGTACTTTATTGAGTCCCTTCTCGTTTCTATCTGGGTATATTTTTCATATATTACCATGGTGTTAAAATGGAATATACTAAATATATAGCAATTATATTTTCTGTAGCCAACTTTTGGTTGTAAGTGACAAGTGAGTATAGTTTCAATGTAAATATTGGTTAATATTTTCATTTGCATCATCAATTAAGACAAAAGTAAAACAATCAATATATATCTCAGAATTTCATTTGTTCTTCAATGATGTTAAGCTTCTTTGCTGAATTGGATAATAGTTTTCAAATACTATTATTACAAATTTCAGAACTGTCCTTGATTTTCATGCTATTCACAATGTAATAGCAATATTCATGCCCAACTTTTAAGTTCAGTCTGTATTATTAATGTTTCCTCCATCACTTTCTTAAGTCCAAATAATCAATAAAACAATAAATCAAGCCATGGTTTATAGTATTTGCCAATATCCATGGTGTTAATAGTCCCAACATAGTTGATTTCAAGCTACCAATGTGAAGTCTCTGAATGTGGAGTTGGGAAGAGATGTGTAGTAGCACACTATTATAAAATATTTTTACCACAGTGATTCTTTCCACTGAGTGCTCCTTGTATCTCGTGTGCATATCTGACATCTTTAACTCTATTTCTTTGCAGACGTTCATTTTCTGCTGCTTCATTTTATTGACTATGAAACCCATTCTGGAAAAATTGTGGACACTATATGTATTGACATTCTAGTTAGTGCAAAGTAAAACTTGATCAAATAAATATGTGAGTGAATGGTAAAAGAATTGTTTTTCCTACCTGGTAAGTATCATAGGAAAAAGTGTATCCTATGGGGCTGACAATTTCATGTAGACTGATACCAAGGCCCAAGTTTGCATGGATGTTCCACATCTTCATTATCTGAAAGCAGGATGGCCACTTAGTTAGGACTAGTTTTGATACCAAATATTTTGTCTTGTCAGCCAAAGCAGCCTAACTTCTGGATCTTTCTCAACTAAATTCTGGGACTTCATTTTGTAATTGTTGGTATCTTTTTGGCCAAACACTGGTGAAGTCCAGCCACATACCTTATTAATCCTCCTCATTCATTTATTTAAAATATGTTGAGCAATTATTATGCAGCAGAAAGCAAGCCAAGTATGGGAGTCACAAACATAAATTTAAGGTATGGTCAGTGTATTTTAGGGGCTGACATCCTGATGATGAGGGATCTGCATGTACATAGATAATTGTAGTTAGTGCTTATAAAACTGTGAACAAAGTGCTTGTGGCAGTTTGATATTATTTATGAATTCCAAAAAGGGATATTGATTATGTTTGTAAACTGCTGTGTTCCTCTGGGCATGATACCCCTTTGCATTGTATTAAATTCAGAGTTTTCACTTTTACTTTATTAAATCAATATTACAGCTTTGATTTGACCACATCATTAGGGCACGAAGGGTTGAGTCCCCCACCCCCTCAGGCTATATAAATGGACGCTTAAGCAAGAACACAGAAGTAGATACACAGGAGAAGAATACAGAGGAATAGAGACAGCTCCATAGACAAGGCAGAGGCTCCAGGGAGAGAGATGAGCCTGATAATCTACAGCTGACCTTGTGAAGAGACCAGAGCAGCTGAGCACAGACAGGAAGAGAGACAAGCTCTACGCCAGCCTTCAGCTGAGATCGGAAAAAGCTGGGACCACATTGCTTTAAGAGGAAAGAGGAAGGTTGAATCCTTGCAGACATCGCCCGTTATCTTGTGTCAACACATGGCAACAGACTTTGGGTGAGAAAGTACCTCTTATGGTACCTTGAGTCGGACTCTTTAGGGCCTTGTAACTTGTAAGCTTCTAACCCAAATAAATACCCTGCATGAAAGCTAACAGATTTCTGGTACTTTGCATTAGCACCCCTTTGGCTGACTAATACAGTGTTCTAGGGACAGACTTTGAGTAACTGATTTTTCTTTTATCATTCAGGTCACCCCCCAATTCACAAGGAACTTTTAAAAGGGAAACATGGGTTGTTAGGAAAGCAAATGCTTTCTAAATTGTTTTAAAACATTCATCTTTCAAACTCTGAAGGAGTGAAGTTTTTGTTTTTATCTTGTATGCAGAGTTACTATAATTCATTTATGGCTACATATTATGTTTCATTTTTATTAATTTGATTCCTAAAGAAAATTTATCTTTAATTCTATTTTTAAACTAAAAAACAGTATTATATATTTTTATTTTATTTTAACAAATCAGTTTTAATAATACTTATTAATAAAGTATAAATCCATCCAAAGTGTACAATCACTGGTATTCAGTATAATCACATAGTTGTGCATTCATCCCTTCAATCAGTTTTAGAGCATTTTCATTATTCCAATAATAATAAATAAACAAAAAACAATCAAACAAAAATAAGATTCATCACCTCTCAATATCTCTAATCTTCCCCTGCTGTATATAGCTGTTATTCTGTTTCTGTCTCTCTTGTTTATTTGTATTTATATTTTGTAAAAACAGTCTTACATATGCAACATACCCATATTCATATTTATCATGAGGTTTCACTATGTTATACAGTCGCATGTTATATTTTTAGGTTTCTTTCTAGTAATATACATTACCTTAGACTTACCTTTCAACCACTGTCATACCTATATAATATCTCTGCTAGTTACAAACACTATGATATGCTTTCACCATTTCTATTCATTTCCAATGATTTACAAGCAACCTTTTACCATTTCTGTACAGATTACCTCTCAGCTTTCCATTCTCTACTCTCATTCTATTTTCTGGTTACTATATTCTGTTTTCTAATTATTAGCTCCATGACTTTACACAATATATTTAGTTATATATATTATATATATATAATAGCACAATTATACACTATTTGTCCTTTTGTGTATGACTTGCTTCACTCAATATAGTGTCCTCCATGTTCATCCATGTTGTCATATGCTTCACAACTTCATTTCTTCTTACTGCTGCATAATATTCTGTCCTGTGATTATACTACAAAGTGTTTATCCATTAAACACTTGACGGACACCTGGATTTTTTTTTAACTTTTGGCAATGGTGAATAACGCTGCTATGAAAATAGTTGTGCAAATGTTTATTTATGTCACTGCTCTCAGTTCTTCTGGGTATATGCCTAGTAATGGTATTGCCGGGTCATACTGCAAGTCTATATTCAACTTCCTTAAGAATTGTCAAACAGTCCTCCACAGTGGCTGTACCATTCTACATTCCCACCAACAGTCAATAAGTGTTCCTCTCTCTCCACATCCCTCCAACACTTGTAGTTTTCTGACTTTTTAATAGTGGCCAGGTGAAAAGCTGCGAAATAATACCTCATTATAGTTTTGATTTGTATTTCCCTAATTGCTAGTGATGTTGAACATTTTTTCATTTGTTTTTTCACCATTTGTATTTCTTCTTTAGACAATTGTCTTTTCAAGTCTTTTGCCCATTTTTTAATTGGATAGTTTGTCTTTTTATTGTTCAGTTGTAGTATCTCTTTATATATCATGGATATTAAACCCTAATTGGATATGTGATTGCAAATATTTTCACCCTTTTGACAAAGGCCTTTGAGGTACAAAAGTGTTTAATTTTGAGATGGTTCCCATTTATCTATTTTTTTTTTCTTTTGTTGCTCGTGCTTTGGATGAAAGGTTTAAGAAACTACCACCTACCACAAGATCTTGAAGAGGTTCTCCTGCATCTTCTTCTAAGAGTTTTAAAGTTATCACTTTTATATTTAGGTCCTTGATCCATTTTGAGTTAATTTTTGTATAATTGTGAGATAAGTTTCCTTTTTCTTTTTTTTGGCTATGGATATCCTGTTCTCCCAGCACCATTTGTTGAATAAGCTGTTCTGACCTACCTGGAAGGACTTGACAGCCTTGTCAAAACACTTGACTGTAGATGGGAGGGTCTATTTCTGAGTTCACGATTCATTTCCATTGGTCAAAATGACTGTCTTTATGCCAGTACCCTGCTGTTTTTACCACTGTAGCTAAGTAATATGCTTTAAAGTCATGAAGTGAGAGTCCTCCAATTTTGTTCTTCATTTTAAAGACATTTTTGGCTATTCAGGGCACTTTACCCTTTCAAATAAATTTGATATTTGGCTTTCCACTTCTGCTAAAACAAAGCTGTTGGGATTTTTATTGAGATTGCATTGAATCTGCAAATCAGTTTGAGTAGAAGTCATATCTTAATGATATTTTATTCTTCCAATCCATAAATACGGAATGTCCTTCCATTTATTTAAGTCTTCTTCAGTTTCTTTTTGCAATGTTTTGTAGTTTTCTGAATACAAGTCCTTTATGTCCTTAGTTAAGTTTTTTACTGAATATTTGATTCTTTTAATAGCTATTATAAATGGAAGTTTTTTCTGCTTTCCTCCTCAGATTGCACATCAGTAGTGTATAGAAACGCGATTGGTTTTTTTCATATTAATATTGTATACCGCCAATTTCTTGAACTTGTCTATTAGTTCTAGCAGCTTTTGTGTGGATTTTTCAGGATTTTCTAGATATAGGATCATACCATCAGCGACTAGTGAATGTTTTACTTCTTCCTATTTGGGTGCCTTTGCTTTCTTTATCTATCCTAGTTGCTCTAGCTAGAACTTCTAGCATAATATTGAATAACTGGTGACAGTGGACATCCTTGTCTTGTTCTTGATCTCAGCTGGAAAACATTCAATATTTCACTGTTGACTACAATGCGAGCTGTAGGTTTTTCATATATGCATTTTACCATATTGAGAAAGCTTCCTTCTACTGCTACCTTTTGGAGTGTTTTATCAGGAAAGGGTGCTGTATTTTGTCGAATTCCTTTTCTGCATGAATCAAGAGGATCCTGTGAATTTTATTCTTCAATTTATCAATGTGGTTTATTACACTAATTGATTTTCTTGTGTTGAACCATGCTTGAATACCTGGGATAAAACTCACTTGATTGTGGTGTATAATTCTTTTAATGTGCTTTTGGATTTGGTTTGCAAGAATTTTGTTGAGGATTTTTGCATCTATATTCATTAGGGATATTGGTCTGTAATTTTCTTTTTTTTATGTAATACCTTCATCTGGTTTTGGTATTAGGGTGATGTTGGCTTCATAGAATGAGTTTGGAACATGTGTTCCTGTTAAATTTTTTGCAAGAGCTTGAGCAAGATTGGTATTAGATTGTCTTTGAATGATTGGTAAAATTCATCTGTGAATCCATCTGGACCTGGGCTTTTCATATTTGGGAGATTTTTGATGAGTGTTTCAATCTCTTCATTTGTGACTGGTTTGTTGAGGTCTTCTATTTCTTTTAGGGTTAGTGTGGGTGGTTCATGTGTTTCTAGGAATTTGTCCATCTCGTCTACATTATCTGCTCTTTATTGGCATACCGTTCTTCATAATATCATTTTATGTTCTCTCTTATTTCTGTAGGGTCAGTGTTAATGTTCACCCTCTCATTTCTGATTTTATTTATTTCAGCTTCTCTCTTTTTTTCTTTGTTAGTCTAGCTAAGAATTTGTCAAGTATTTTTATGCTCTCAAAGAACCAACTTTTGGTTTTGTTGATTCTGCCTATAGTTTTTTGTTTGTTTGTTCTCAATTTCATTTATTTCTGCTCTGATCTTTTCCTTTTTTTTTTCTTTGACATGGTTTGAGATTAGTTTGCTGTTCTTTTCTAGTTCCTCCAAGTATGCAGTTAGGTCTTTTTTCTTTTTTAATGAAAGTTTTGAGGGCTATTGTATTAGTCAGGGCTCTCTAGGAAAACAAAATCGACAGGAGATACCTTTTTATTTCATTTTGTTCTTTTTATATGTGTATTCTCCAGTGAAGAGGCTTCATTGTTAAGCTTGTTTCTGCAGCTGTTTCTAAAATGTGTGTCCGAATTATGTTTTCTTCTTCTTGGAAATTTTAATGTAAAAATATCCAGCTTTATTTATAATTCTCCTTTCAAAAGGAAGAATTGTAATTATTGTTTCTATATAAGGGGCTTCTTCATGAATGGCAAATTTTAGATTTTTAAAAAAATATTCAGATGTATTGTGTTTCTCTGGAAATATATACTTCTTGTATTATATTTCACTCACTCTCACATGAGGAAAACCTAATTAAACTGACCTCCATCTCTCCAAAATGAATGTAGATTGTAATGCACTATCCCTTTACTAAGATCCATAAAAGGCTAGGATTGACTGGGCAGTACATTTTTTTTTTTTTAATTTTGAGCAATTAGAATGAAAATATGTGTAAAAGAAAGCAAGCTTTTTGGAAACCAAGACTAAGAGAGCTAATTTTTGTATCTTTCCTCCTAACTTCACTGTCCCCAGATTCTTGGTAGGTGTCAAATACTTATAGAATAAATTAACACTGAATTATTCAAATATTTCTATGTGCCCCATCTGGACTGTTTTGGCTGAAATGTCTGTATAATAAAATAAATTAATTAACTGACTGACAATATTAGTTGATTTAGTCATATATCTTTAGACATAGTCCCATTATCACTAGAGATCTTTCTTGACTTATATTTTCATAGTACATACTACTACTAATGCTATTTGTGATTAGAAATCCTACTTTACTTACATCAGTAGGGCTTCAATGATCATGCTCTGTTTTCTGATTTCTCCATTTTGTTACTTCTCAGTTGTTTCTTCCTTTCAAAGAAGCTTTCTTTCTTATTTTTTTTTCCTCTTCTACTTTATATATTATTCTCCATTTCTTGACTTTGTGCCCTTAGCCTTCAAAGTCCTCTTTTATTTAATTTACCATGTCTACAGATTTTCTGCTTTTGCTCAAATTAGTGATACAGCCCAACAGAAAATAAAGGACTTTGATACATTTATTATTAATAAATAAAACCAAAAAATGCCAAGGAATCCAAGAGCATGTGTTTCTGTGGGAGTGTCATGAAAGAGAGTCATGAAGGTTAAAACTACTTTATAGGAATTCATGAATAATGTGAGTTGGTCAATTCAAGAAATCTAGATCTAAAAGTTTCCGTGCAGAGATAATGTAACTGAGGATTTGTCTATCTCACTAACAAAGTATAACATTATTTGTCCACATATTAGAATGCAAACATTTTCTTATTATCAATTACCTATATAATTGCCCTCCAAAATCCAATCTCCACTTCTTCTGTAGTAATAGTATCCTTCAATGTTAGGTAAGCACATGGCTACCCAAATAAAAACCAAATTACCCAAACTCCCTTTTAGTTAAGCAGATTCAATCTTCCATGAGATGTAATCAGAAGTAAGGGAAATTGGTTTGGGTAGCATATGGAAGGTATACTTAAAGGGAGTGATGTGCCTTTCTGTTTCCTTTTTCTTAGAGCAAGGAAGTAGACAGGATGGAATAGCTATCTTGGACCATTAAGTAGAAGCTGTCAAGGTTAATAGAACAAGATAGAAGACATCTTGGTCTTGGACAATTGTGGAGTTGCTATATCAACCAAAGGCTGCTCTTTTATATAAGATATGTGCTAGATTGAGTTATGTATCATGGAAAAAATGTTCTTAATTTTTATTCCATTTCTGTGGATGTGAACCCATTATAAACAGGATCTTTTGAAGATGTTATTTTTAGTTAGGATATGGCCAGCTGAATCAGAATGGGTCTTCAAAAAAAATTTTTTTTTAATTTTTAAAGAAGTTTTAGATTACATAAATGCTACATAAAAAATATAAGGGATTCCCACATGCCCCATCTCCTCCACTTCCCACACTTTCCCACATTAACAACATCCTTCATTAGTGTGATACACTTGTTACAATTGATGAACACATTGAAACATTGCTACTAACTGTGGACTATAGTTTACATTATAGTTTACATTCTGCCCTGAAGAATTTTATACGGTATGACAAAATGTACTATGGCCTGTATCTTTCATTGCAATGTCATGCAGGACAATGCCAATGTCCTGAAAATGCCCCCATGTTACACTTATTTTTCCCTCTCCCTCCTCTTAGAAACTCTGGTGGCCACTACCTTTATATTAATGATAAAAGTTTTTCCATTGTTAGAATAATATTAAGTCTATAATAGAATGATATTAAGTCTACTTTAGTCCATTGTTTATTCCCCAATCTTGAAGATTTTGGCATGGTGAAGCTCACTTTGTTTCTAATTGAGAGGCACTTAGATCCCATGAGGCAGATGGGTGGAACTCTCTTGCTGCAATTGCAGACACTCACTGTTCCTTGGGATGTGCGTTGTCCATCATCATCTCCTTATTAGTTGTCTTGGATGAGTCCAATGAACTGGAGAGTAAGTGTTGCAACTCTGCTGAGATTCAGGGCTCAACCAGCACATGAATAGACCAAAAATATAAGTCTCTGGGACATATATTTAACAAGCATAGGGCTAATGATAGGTTCAAATAAAAGGGGCAGAAGAGTCATGTATAGGGAAACTATAAATGAGACTAATTCTCTTACACTGGGGAGCATAAATTCCAATGTAAGGCTCACTGAAAAGGTGCCAAATTCCTGAGCTTGTTTTCCCTGCTTATAGTGTCTAGCTGTCTCTAGAATCCTCAGGAGCCCCGCTGTTGAGGCATTGTTGAGGACTACAAGTGTTGGAAAGAGGTGGAGGAAAGAGAACACTCATCCACTGCTGGTGGGAATGTAGAATGGTGCAGCCAGTGTGGAGGGCAGTTTGGCGGTTCCTCAGGAAGCTAACTATAGAACTGCCATATGATGGAGCAATCCCTCTGCTGGGTACATACACAAAGAATTGAAAGCAGGGACATGAACAGATATATGCCCATCAATGTTCAGAGTGGCATTATTCACTATTGCCAAAAGTTGGAAGCAACCTAAATGTCCATCAACAGATGAATGGATAAGCAAACTCAGGTATATACATGCAATGGGATGTTAGTCAGCTGTAAGAAGGAATGTAGTATTAACACACAGGATAACATGGATGAATCTTGAAGAACTTATGTTGAGTGAAGTAAGTCAGTCACTGAAGAACAGATATTACGTGACCTCACTGATATGACTTAAGCAATTTGAGCAGACTCAGAGAGCTAGAGTATGTAAGATAGGTTAACAGGAGACCTATCAGAGTAGAAACGGAGTAGAGTGGTGGGCTGATGCCCATATGGGGAAAATCTATGGTAAGGTAGAAGAGTGTGGTTGGGCAGTTGATGGGCATGAGATTGGTGCAGTGATGTGATTGGGTTTGGTGGTATTGGTCTGTGAGGGAAGTGTATGGTGGGGGGGCGTTGGGTTGGACTATCCATGGAACCTGGGGGAGGGTTAGAGGAAGGAGCAGGTGAACTCTGGGGATTTGTAGGTCTGTTGTTAAAACACAATGGTGGGAATGTTCTTTTGGCAAATATGTCAGGGAAGGGTTACTGGTGTCAGGAATCAGGTGTAGGGGATATGAGGGGTAAAGCACACCTGGGAAATGCCTCTGTGGAATATGTAAGTGTTCATCCTGTCATAGTGTGTTATCTCAGTGAGTGGAGACCCACACAATAAAGGGAATGGGTCTTAATCCTATTACTGGAGGCCTTATAAGAAGAAAACCACAGGGAGAAACTGGAAGCTGGAAGTCGGTGGAAACCTGGAGGATAAAAGGAGGGCATTGCCATGTTACTGGAAAGCCAAGGAACAGAAGGAATACAAGATTTGCTGGTCAGCCAGAATGCTACCGACCAAAAGCAATCCTTCTAGCCACTGAAACAATGAGACAATAAATTTCTGTTGTTTAAGCTTAACCCATTTAAGCCATGATGGTATTCGTCATATCAGCCTGGAAACTAAAACAGGTGTTAAGTGAATTTCTATATTGTTCAAGGCACTATTCATTTTCAGTTTCTGTAATTTTTAGATAAACTTATTATAACGAATATAAACTACTACATTACACAGCAAAATTTTGAATTTTGAAACCATTTGCCTTGGGATATTTGGCATAGATAGATTCTTGTCCTTCAGTTTGTGTTTGTGTGTTTGTTTGGTCCACTATAACAAGCACCTATTGCAAGTTTGATAATGGCTCAGAAAGGCATCTGTTGATTTTTAGCAGCAGGACACTAGGGAAATGAGTTTTGTTCCTTAGTCCATTTCCCCAACCCTTTCCTCAACCCTGGTCTTTTTTCATTCCTCTCTATTCTTCATATCTTACATATCCCCCAACTGCACATGGGACCAATTTCAGATGCCTCTGGGTTCCTTGAATATATCTTCCAGTAAACCACCAAATTTTGTCAAGTCCACTTTCATGATATTTCTCCTATTTGTCCCTGACTCTTCATCCATGTCTATTTTCATCACTCTACCCCAGGCTTTTACCATTTATCCCCAGCAAAAGTGCTCCTGCATTGGACTTGGCAGCCCTTTTCTTTCCATCCCACATGCTGTTCTCCTCATCACCTCAGAGAGATTGAGCAGGCACATTTGAATACAATGCTTTACTACTCAAAAATTTCCAGTGACTTATCCACAAAAGCGGTTACATACTGTGTTCTTCTGAGCCCTGGGCTCCGTGGATAGCCCTCTGTGTTGAGGTGAAGTGGATCAGAGAGCACTCCTGCTGTCCTGCACTTCTCCACCAAACACACGCACTTGCACAGGAATAACTCTGCTGGAATTACTTCTCCAATACCACGTATGGTCATTTGTCTGTTTGGTTTTTCCCTTCACATTGACATCATTTCAATATATTATATTTTGCTGGAAAATAAGCCATTTCCCTTAAAGTTTCAGTTATTTTCTTAGAGTTGTTTCTTAGAATTTGTGTGCAATATTTTATATTTTCTCATTTTCAATGTGCAGTTTGCATTTTCTCTTCTATCTTTAATTGTTCTTCTCGGTAGTGATACATTTTTTTGGTCTTTTCAAAGCTCCAGCCTTTAATTTTTATTAATATTTTCCATTTTTGTTATTTTCTCTTCTATTATTCTCAGCTCACTTAAAACTTATAAATTCAGTCCTTCTATCTTCTTAGGTTATATGTTTTTTTTTTTCCTTTTCCTAATTTCTTTAAATTAAACAAAGGTAATTTCCTTCTTACCTTCCTTTCTTTCTCCCTTCCTCCCTTCCTCCTTCCTTCCTCCCTTCCTTCCTCTCCCATCCTTTCCTCCTCCTTCCTTTTCTTTCTCTCCATCCATCCCTCCTTCTTTTCTCTTTCCTTTTCTCTATCCCTTCTTCCCTCCTTCCCTTCCCCTCCCTCCCTCCCTCCCTCTGTCCCTCCCTCCCTCTGTCCCTCCCTTTCTTCCTTCCTACCTTTCTCTTTTTGCATTTTAAAATGTGTCAGCATTCTTACCTACAGATTTTTCTCAGAACTTTAGTTATATAACATAGGTTTTGATATGAATTGTTCTGCTTAGAAATATTAATTTTTAAGTAGTAAAGTTTAAAAATATTTTATTTCTAGTTTTATTGGTTATCATCTGAGAATGTAATCTGTGAAAGTATTATTTCTTTAAACCATATCTTAACTTTACAATTTTGCTTCCCCCAGTCTCCTCATAATCTTTTACTGCTCTCTCTCTTTCTTTCACCTAGTAAATGAATGATTGTATTTTTAATGGAGAAGTTTCACCTGTCAGGTTTATTTGATAACTGCTGTATTTATTTCTAAATTTGGTTACCTTAACTCATGGCTTTTAAAAATGTGTAAGTGTTGTTTATTTTTAGCTTTCCTATATTGCTTATCTCTCCGTTGCTCTTAAAAAGATGATGAAATGTAATCATTTCTTGAATGCTGTGGTGGATGTTTAGCATTACAGTGGTCATTTCTTTGAATTTAGGAGTGTCTCTTTTTTTCTCTTAGTGGTGAGCTATAATGTATAAAACACCCACAGCACTCCATGTCTCTCTTAACAGTGATCTTGGTCACAAATAAAAGAATTGTTTGGAATGATGGAGGTGGAGCACAGAATCTGTGGGAATGCTGGGGTGTCCAGTGAAGATAATGAACCTCGGGTAGAAGAGACTTTGCAGTCAATAAACACCTGGTTAGGATGCCTTTGTTGCTGTCTCTGCCACAGGACAGTTGCAATTAACTCTTCTCTCTGCTGAACTGTTGACTCTTTTGTCACCACCATGATCAATACTTGGCTGTGCATCACTCTCTCAAGGTCAGAGTCATGAATGACTCAACATTCATACCCTAGAAACCTAGAGAGAGGTGAACTATTTGCTTTCTTGACTTCTTAAATAGTAAACAAGGCCCTGCCTTTCAACCATACGCTGTTTGAGTTTCATAAATTAGGAAGGTTGCTTAAAGACTGAGTGAACATATAACAACACATTTCCACTACATTTAAACTCTGCCTTACATACATACATATGCTTGCTCCATTATTTTTCTTTTAAAAAGAGAAAAGTTTCCTTCATACAATCCAAAATGTGCTGACACCATTTCTAATGAGAGACTATTCAAATTTTCAACTTTTACCATGGACATATACAAGTTCAGAATCTCTGGGTGATGTCCATTTCTCCTCTACCTCAGGCTTGGTCCTTTAGTAATATTTTGCAGTCCATTTAATAAATTGTAAAGTTAACCACTACCAACACTTAACATAAATAGTTCTAGATGAGAAAAAAGGAAAGAAAAATGGCAACCAGTTATTTCACATACACAAACATGGTTTTGTTCCTTCTTAGAAGTGTTTCTTTTTTTTTGTGCTACAATCACTAAATTACAGACCCCAGAGTCATATAACGATAAAGCAATTTTTCATGAATGAATTATTAGTAATGAATTAAATCATAAGATGTGGTGACCCTCTTCTACCTCCTAATTTATGAATTAGGATATTCCATTTATGGGAAAAATAGCACCATTTATAAGTTACTGGTTCAAAGTATGTGTCATGTGTTGTCAACAGTTGGCATTGTAACTCATTTTCACCAGCCTATAATCTTTTATCTCTCCATGCAAATGTACCATTTAAGAAAGAAGCCACATTGTGTGGAACACCATAACATTTAGTAAGTCAACAGATGATGGTGTGTACAGATGCATAACAAGTAAGCAAAACAAATCCAGTTCTGAGTAAGCGTGTATTCCAGTGAGTGAAAAAGGCTCACCCTTTTGTAACTGAATGGGTTAAACATAATTCACTTGTTGCCAGCTAGCTGGCTGGTGCCCAGAATATATTGGCCAGTGTATGTTGGGGCTACTGGCAAAATTCACTCACAGCAGTGTTGCAGCAAGTCATACTTGGTTGGAGAAATTCATTTTACTGAGCACATCCATGACCTCCATATCTTTTATTTCAGATCTTCTGCTCTTAAGTTCATTGAGAAAGCACTAGGGTATCCAAGGGGGGAGGCTACCTAAAACCAGGGAATATGTCATTATATCTCATTAAGAGCTTTCTTCACAGGAGGAGCATTTCAATAGACATTCAAATGGAGAATAGTTCATAAGTAGAAATCAGCCCTGTTAGTATTTATTCATTTCAGGAAAAAGTTTAGATAATTTACATAAATTATACAATTAACCATTAGATGTATTTTTAAAAATTAGGAAAACATTACACACACACACACACACACACAAATTAGAAATAATATAATGATAGATTTGATAAAAAAATTTAAAAATTAAAAACAAAATGAAAAGAAAACATATATAAAATTGAATCAAATATGACCTATTAAATAAAGACCTCTTATTGGATCTAAAATACAAACAAGCCATATATAGTTTTCATCAGACTGGAGTTTTTTCAGTTAAGCTTATTAAATAAATGTATAGAAAGGTCCACACTAGGGATTTATGTAAATCAACATATTAATAGATCAAATAGAAAAACTATGAGTTCATTCCATATGTGTTGAAAGCTACTTCATGCAATTTTTCATCCACATCTAATAATGTTTTTTAATCAAATAAAAGTGATGTGTACATCTTTGGTATAATAAAATTGCATATGCACCCAAAACCACAATCAAGTTAGTTGTGAAACACAAGACATTCCCACTATAATCAATAACTAGATAGGTGAATTCCTACTACTTCCATTATTTAACATTGTTCTTAAAGTACTAGTCAAATGAAATTAGACAGGAGAAAAAGTGAAAGGTATGAAATTTGGAAGAAACAAAAATTACAACTGAATAGCAGATTATATAATTATATAATTTGAAATATGCATTGAAATAAGAAGACAATTCATAAGATAATGGGATGGATAGAGAACTCAAACAGAACAAACAAAATAGATTTTTAAAATACAGTCTATTATTAGACAGACCATATGTTAGAAGAAATAAGCCTGTTTATTTTTAAACCATAAAAGTAAAATACCTAGTGAAAATAGATGGAAATAGATATTAAGTAGTCAACTATGAGTAGTTACAACAAATGCTAGTTATGTTATAACTCAGTGAGAAAAAATAAACTATTGTATTAAAAACATGTTCTCTAGGGAAAGTTTTAGTTGTTTAGTATTTTCACAAAGTTGTATTATTTTCTTTTTTGAACTGAGCTTTCTAATTGAGTCTAAATGGAAGATTATCAAAATTAACTGATGATAGTAATATTAAATACTTAATGTAAGTACTGTGTTCTATATGCTTTGAATGTAATGACTCATTTAATCCTCATAATAACCCTAAGAAGTAGGTATTATCATTATTATCTCCACTTTATAAATGAGGAATTTGAGTCACAGAGAAGTTAAGTGATTTTTCCATGGTCACACAGCTAGTAATTACTGGAACCAACATTCAAATTCAGGCAGTCTCAGAGACTACTAACGCTTAAGTGGAATTGTGATAAGGAACTGTGAATGCCTAGAAAATCTGAGGGAGGCATCTGGCTGACAGCCAGTAAGCAAATGGGGGGATGTGGAGGCTCAGTCCTACAACCACAAGGAACTCAATTCTATCTCAACTCGTGATGTGGAACAGAATCCAAATCTTCAATACAGAATGAAGCCTGGTTGACACTTTGCAGCATCTGTAGAGGGGACCCACCTAAAGCTGTGCCCAGATTCTTGACCTATGGAAACCATCAAATAATATATATGTTTTTTTTAAACCACTAAGTTTGTGGTTATTTGTTATCCAGCGATAAAAAATTAATAACAAATTCAAGTTCTATCACATGTAGGTTTTATCTTAAGATACATACATAATGATAATTTTAATAATCATACCTGATATTAATTTTGTACTGTCATTTGTTCCAAGACACTATTTTATGCTTATCACATACACTTTTTCATTTAATATCTACAACTATCCAATGATGTAGGTACATTATTATTCCCATCTTACAGATGAGAGAACTGACACAGAATGAAGCCAAGTAACGTCTACAACTCAGGCAGCTAAGAAGTGGCAAAGCTAGGACTGGAATCCAGATATAAGGACCACAAGGCCTGGCCTCATGACTGTGATGTCATACAAATGGGCATTGAAAACATTAATGTTTTTTTAAAATACTATCTACAATGTTGCAATTGGAAGTCTACTCAGAAAATAGAAACAGTACTAATTATTTGTAACAGTATTATAAAATTTAACTTTTACAAGTTCCTTTTTCTTTTGAATTATTGATACAACTATCACTTTGTATGTTATTTCTTTGAAAAAAAGATAAAATAGTTATTTCTTCCTAGAAAATTGAAGTTTGGAGGAGTACTTAATCTCCTGGAACTCTAAATTATTTGTTTTCTTAAAGTCATTCATTACCCAGATAGCAGTAATATGCAATTTTCATCAAAAAGAAAATGAGCAAATGCATCAAAATGAAGAGAAAATGGTATAAAATATATCAAAAATATATTTTAAAGTCCCTTACTACCATCAAAGATTTATGTATGCTGTAGCCCTTGAAATGGAGCAAAGTTAACAAGCAGTTTCCCAAAACAAGAGCCATAGATAATGCAGACAAACTAAGGAAACCTGCATTCAACTGTCCAATTTCAGAAGATCCACTAGGTCTAATCTTATTGCCATTATTGATTCTGAAGTAAATGAAGCATATAAAATAAAAGGGGGACTTGAGCTGAGATTTGAGAAACAGAGGAGTGGGAAGGGGAAATTCAGTGCAATTGAAGATCCAAATCCAGGATGGAGTTAGCAGAGGGTGAAAGCAAGAGTGTGTATCATCCAAAAAAGTTTCTGAGAGTATCTCTCAAGATGTGGAATAGCAACCTTTAAAAAAAAAAAAAAAAAAGGAATAAAATGGTGAAACAGATGGAATGGTTTATGCAAAACTCATTTGATTAAGGAAGACAAATCCCTGCATCTGGAAATAAATATATACTCCAGAGAAGGGGTCTAATATGTCCTCTAATAATACAATTATTTAAAAGTTCTAGGGATTCTAGGTCTGAGAGTCATTAAAGAGGTAGAAAAGGACAGCTATAGATTTCACTTGAAGAAGACATTTTGTAAAATCACTTTTGCTCATATCTTCCAATAACGCAGTGTCTCTTTAAAAACAACTCATTTTGTTTTTTAATTGTTTTGATTTTTATAGTTTATAAAGATTATGGGAACTGTAGGTTTGCCTCCATAACTCATATCTCAACTATGCAGATCTATGTGGATAACAAATTAGATATGCTTTTGTAACTTTTCTTTTACCCTATTTAAGTATTTTGTCTACATTGACATTTGACAATTTACTTTCAGTTGATCATTTTCTCAAGAAGCAAAGAAAAACACATTCTTTTCCTGAAGATTTTATTGCTACTAATTCAAAGTGATCAGAATAAGAAACATATTTTTGGTATACAAAAATACACTTGACCTTGAAGAATGGAAAGGAATGTTCTGTACTAGTAAATAAACTGATTTATTCTGTCATTGAAGATATGAAGAAGTGATATACATAGCACATCAAGCTGTCATTTATAACTTTTTTTTGGTTGTCCTTTTGTTTTAACTAGGAGCATTTTGGAAAAAGCCGTAAAAACCAGCAATCTTTGAGATATTTTCCTTATAACTATCAAAGGCAAGCCTGTATTCAAGTTCTAGAGGACAATAAAGGACAGTATAAAAGCCAAATTAAAAAGCAAATCATAGTCATAAGAATGCTACATTAGTATTATATAAAAATTGGATACATTTTTATAAAACTGGCTTACTTCTATCATTGTTTCTCTTTTAAATTTGAATTTTATTCAATTCAACCAAAATTTAGAATATCACTTCAATATTGTTAATATTTTTTAATTTAAAGAAAAAATGCCTTAAAGACATTAAACTTTATATTTAATATAAAATACATGAAAATAAATGAATAGGCTATTTCAATATGTTGAGTTCCTCCAAGCTTATGTAAGTTTTAGAAATGTTAACAGTCTGTTTGCACTTAATGTGACTAGCACTATGGTTCATTTTTTAAAACACAAATGTCTGTCCTAAAAATGTTTAAAAATCTTTGGTCTTGAAAACTATTCTCTATTTATAATTAACATGAGGGATAAGTAGCTAAACAATCTTATAAAGGCAATAACTTTGTCCAAAGGATAAAGGACAATTTGAATCTTGGTAAATGGCAATGCTTGAATTCTTTCAACCTCAAAGCAAGAATTCAATGATAAATGAAAAGGCTATAGAGACATATTTTTAAAAGACCAATTTTGTATTCACTAGCTTCTCATGTGCAGTAAGCAATTTAGCCTATAACAATGCTTCAGTCAACTTAGTTACAAATACAATTTTTGAAAAAGCCAATCAATAATATAAAGAGCAAATTTAGCAAATTTAGACTTCAGTGAGTTGGAGGCTTGAACTACTATTGGAAGATAGGTTACACTTTCACTTCAGGTGTGGGTAGTCCCTTTAATTTTTGGGTATTAGTAGGACTTCTGGTAAGAAACTAGACAAGCAGGAAGCAAAAGAGTATGTACTAGAGAAGATTCTTCTTAGAATTATGCTATAAATGATTATCTTGGAATCAAAAGAGGTTCTAAATAGTTGTTCTTAGAACCAGTGACCTGAAGGTGACCAAAGGGTACTGCAAAAGGTGGAATTATTAGCTATGTTCTGAATTTCACCCAATTGTGCAGTAGCAACAGGAAAAGAAACATATATTAGAGATATTAGCAGCAAGTAGATAAAGAAAGTGGTACTGAAAATTTTTGTCTCTACAGTTTTCTTATAAAATTAAGAAGTAATATCAGAATATATCAAAGTTATATATAACTTTGCTTTTCTTTAAGTGGGTTACTTTTCACAATAAAAGTATAAAAATACATACTCCTACCCTTCCCATTTTCCCCAATTACATGAATCTGATATACTTTTAGAAAACAGTGGGTGTGGGATATGCAGGTGCTTTTTGAGAAAGCGCTCATGGAAGCAGTTTTCTTTTACAGGCAAAATTCATGGACTTTAATAAAACTATGATGGCAAATGAAATTTAGATACTTCAGTTCTTCAAAATGCTAGCATAATTTCTTTTTGTGATTTATAATGCCTTGCATTCCTTCTACATTTTATGTTCTGGTTTGAATGTAGTAAAATCTGTGTTCTCTCTCCTTGGCTAATAATGTACAACATATCCTACCATTGTGGCTGAACAGCGTTAATGGGAAACGAAGGTACTGATGCATTTTACCAGGCTTTATGTTTTCATGAAATTTAGGTTAGCAATTTTAAAGACTTCAGAGAAGTTATCATGGAGCTGTTTACTTTAAAACAGTATATTTTTATTACAGAAGATGCTTATAGGGTAGAAATTTTCTTAGGAATGTGCAAAAGCCCTGAAAAAATAAGGCTCAGCAAAAATACAAAGTATGTTTTATTGAAGGATACACATGCAAGGTTTCAGAGAGAATGTGTTGATTTTTCTTTCATTCAATAGTTCTTATTGAACATGTCTTTTGTTCTAGACACTGGGGATACAAATATGTGCAAGATGGAGGTGGTCTATGTTCTTAGGAAGATTACAGTCTAGAAGAAACAGTCAATAAATAAACATTACGATAAAGTGTATAAAGTAATAAAATGGAGTAACTATCAAAGGCGTATGGTTAAATCATGGGAAATGAGTACAGTGAGGTAATGAAAATTTAACAAAGGAAAACGTCTTCAAATTTGCGTATGTATTTGAATGATGAGTAAAGAAATACGAGAAGTAAGTGGCTAGGAGACTGCCAGGCAGACGAAGTGGCATATGCAGAAGCCTTCACACCATACTCTTGCAATTGGGGAACTTGGGAGGGCAGGGATATGTATTTTTATAATTTTTTGTGTGAAATGTAACCCATTTTAA
>JAQZBX010039244.1:0-23103 GCA_029593785.1 Cabassous unicinctus
CTTGTTAATAACAATAAACTAGTGGCAATGATGGCTGCTTTCTAGATCAGTTGTCCATTTACCATCCTGTAAGAAAGGTTTTATCTCCAAGCTTTCTCTCAGTATAAGGAAAAACTTTTCTTTCTCTTAAAAATCAGATCTTCTAGATTGATTCTTCATGTGCTCGGTGGTTGAACATGTACAACTCAGAAAGATGGAATCAGGATTCAATTTTATTTTTGACTCACACTGCCTTTTAAAATATAATCAGCAGGGATAGTCCTTTCTTTGCAACTGGATAAAAATTTTCTGGTCTTTCTCTTAAATTGGCACTTAAAGACTCAATTCAGTAATTAAGAAATTCTAGCCCTATATAATAATAATCAAAACTACAAACTTAATTAAAAGTTAAATCTCCTAATCCTTCAGCTACATGCTAGAAATTATGCAGTGGCCTAGAGAGTCCATTTCTCTTTCTTTTTATGGTGAGCTTTGCCTCCTCTTACAGATTAAAGTGGATCAGAAGGTTCTTGCTTGCATTGTAACAATATGCTTACCCACACACCAAGCCTTTCAATATTTAAAGCTGACTCTCACTTGGGTGCTTTCCTGTGTTCTTTAGAACACAGGAAAGAGAACATTTGACTACCCTTCCTGCGGTCTAGGTCATGCGAATTCTTCTGGCTCCCTACTTAGCTCTCATTTTTTAATGTTCATTCCAAATAGATATTTACACTGGAGTGGTCCTCCCCAAGCCATCCTCTTGGGCAGCCTTTAAAATAGTTCTAAGCTACCTCTCTCTGTTTTTTGAACCAGATCCATTTGTTCATCAACTATGTAATATGTTCTGTTATCTCCACTTTCAAGTGCTGACAAATTACAGGTTGCTCACACTACAGCAGGAGCCTTTCCTTCCCTCCCACTGTCCTCCCCATTTCCACCTTGTGTGCTTTTTAGTGGGTATCAAACAGCAGCCACTGATTCTACTAACAGTTAGTAGCAGTATCTACTAACTGGTAGGGACCATATCAAACTATAAGAGTGGTGAAGCCTCCTCTCTCTTGACTTGAAGGTACGGGGAAAGAAGCTGTGAAATGGTACTAATGACCATATTTTCATGCTACATAAAGCAATCACTTTCCTTATACTAAAATTAGATTTGAGATTGATAGATGATAGATCAATTGATAGATAAATAGATACCAAATACCATATATATATATTTGATATATACATATATAAGTGATTTATTGATTTAAATATATATAAATCAAATATGAATGCTGGCAGAAACATGTAAATTTTGAATGCTATAATCTGGGATATCTTAAAATCCCTAGACCATCACTGAGGGTAGTATTGTTAAAGAAACTTTGGTAGCATTTCAATAGCATGAAAATGTAGATTTCCATATTAGAAATATATTAATGATGTGAAAATATAATTAGCAATTTGGTTTGTCCTTAACATATTTCCTTACAAGGTAGAATGTGTACTTTAGGAAATTATCTAATTCTAATGTAATGTTTTATATGTAAATTATGAAGAATCTCTTAAGTAAGAGTAAAAGGGAAGGCAATTTTAAAGCACATAAAGTCTAAGTAGTGAATCTCTAAGTGATACCACAAAAAGCTCTCCTAAGAACATAACATCATAGTTTTGCCACTCAAAGGCCTTTTTCTGTTCACATCCTGACTTTAGCCTAAATTAAGGAGAATTGAGGAGTTGTAATATTTATATTTTTAGTCTAAAATCCAATACTGTATTTCTTTTCATTTCTTCTAACAAGTAAGACAGTGTACTCCTGCCAAATATGCTGGAATTCATTCTGCTCTATCCACATGATTCATTTTATAGACTTAGATTATATCTTCTTTCACTCTGAGAGTTTCTAGAATGAATAGTTCTTATCACTCCGTCTGTCTTCATTCATCAGCCCTTCTAGTCCCTCCATCAGTCTATTTTCTTTCCTTTTAAACCTTCAAGAGCTTTATTATCTTTCTTCTGGTGTTTCACACAGTGCTGAACACGGTATTCCTGTCCTTTTTTGAGCTGCACTGTCAGATAGAAGCCATCTGAGCTGTCAACACCAAGACACGAATAGACAAAGAAAGAAATTGGGAATGGGTGGAGGTTGGTCAGGATCCAGTCTGAAAAAAAAAAAAAAACTACACTAAGTTTTCAAAGAGAAGAAAAGTAGATCAGGGAATAGGTTACAGAGATTAGCCTACAGCAGGAAGCCAGAACATCCTCTAAGACTGGAGAGATAAAGGGAGGAGATGATATTGCTGGAGTCAGGAGCTGGGTCAGCAAGTGGAAGCTGGAACCAAGGCAGCCTGCCCAGCAAAAGTTGGGGCCATGAAGAGTAGGCTGTAGATTGAAAATGGATCTAGAGAGTAAACTCCAGCCTTTGTTGGAGAGAAAGAGAATTACCATGGCTTCTATGTTCCTTTGGCCTTCCAGTCTTCTGCCAGTGCCTCCCACTAACCAGTTCTATCTGGACAGCCGTAGGGTTAGGTCCTTGTGATACATTGCAGAGAAGAGAAGGAGCCGGGGCTTTGTCTGAAAGCAAATGATTATATGCAAAAGGAAAAATGCAGTCAAAGCACAGTCTACAGTACAGCCCAGTTCTTTGAAAAGTGTATGCATTGGCAAACATAAAATATTTGCTCTCTCTGGGTAATGGAATTAGAAGCATTTTTTATTTGCTTATTTTCAGTATTTTCCAAATTTTATATAATAGGCATGTATTATCTCTTATAAAATTTTTAAAAAGATTATTCTTAGCTATTTTCCTTTATTTATTCCAAATTTAGTCTTTTAACCCTGATAATCTCCTCAATCCACTAAAGATTATATTTAATAACCTTTGTTTACTAGCCTTTTCAAAGGCAATTTTAAAATCTAAATAATGTCCACTCGTGCCCATTTACTATGTCCATATGTAAACTGTTCCCTTCTTTATGCTAATAAAATGATTAAACCTTAGTGTGAACTTGCCCTATTTCAGCACTAAGTTTTATAGATATGAAACTGAGGTTCAGAGAAAATTGCTTCCTCATCCTCCCATGATTAACTCCTGACACGCAGAATATGTTCCATCAGTGTTTGTTAGGTCAATATGTGGAAAGTAGAACAAGAATCCTATTTTCCTAACCCTTGGTACATTGCTTCTTCTACCTTATTGCACTTTTATCCATTTTATTTCCCCAATCTTCCACCTGTAAGTATGGTTCATACAGGGAGCCTTTTTAATCAGGGTTGTTTGAAAAATACTGAGTTTCATTGCTACTATCTTAGGTAAACATATTTGAAAGCTCTTTCTCTAAAGATTTTCTTAAAATGCTCTCTCCACCGAAGAAAAAAAAATTTAACCCTGACTATAATTATAGTATAGTCTCACTTTAAACAAATCAGCAGCTTTTAAAAGATGCAAATATGTGTTCTAATATTTGTTCTAGGTGGGTGTCTTAGTTTGCTAAGGCTGCCATAGCAAAGCACTACAAACTGAGTAACTTAAAACAACAGGAATGTGTTGTCTTACAGTCCTGGAGGCTAGAAGTTTGAAATCAAAGTGTCAGCAGGGCCTTCTTGCCATGAAGTCTGTAGGGTTCTGAGGGTGGCTTGCTGACAATCCACTGCATTCTTTGGCTGGGGAAATGTTTTAGTTTCCTAGGCTGCTCAAGCAAGTACCATGCAGTAGTTCAGCTTAAACAATGGGAATTTATTTGCATGGTTTTGAGTCTAAAATGATTTCCAAATCAAGGTGTCATCAAGGCGATGTTTTCTTCCCAAAGACTGGTATTCTGGGGCTGGCGATCCTTGGTTCTTAGCTTGTCACATGGCAAGGCACGTGACAGTTCTCCTGGTTTCTCCCTTCCCTTGATGTTGATGTGCAGCTTCTGGTTGAGCCTTCTGTGGCTTTCTCTCTCTATGACTGAATTTCATTCCATTAATAAAGGACTCCAGTAATAGGATAAAGACCCATCCTGATTGAGGTGGGCTACACCTTAATTGAAGTGACCTCATCAAAAGTTCCTACATGCAATGGGTTCACTCCCCACAGGAGTAGATTAAGTTTAAGAACATGTTTTTCTGGAGTATGCACAGCTTCACACCACCACAGGAAATAACTCAGTCTCTGCCTCTGTCACATGACCATCTTCTCTCTGTTTGTCTGTCTGTCTCCAAATTTCCTCTTCTCATAAGAACACAATCACATTGGAAAAGGGCCTGCTCTAATCCAGTTTGGCCTTTTCTTAACTAATAACACCTTTGGAATTCCTATTTCCAAATAGAGTCACATTCATAGGACCAAAGGTTATGACTTTAACATATCTTTTGAGGGGACCATAATTCAATCCATAACAGAGGGGGAATGTCCTTGTTTCTAAAACTGCACTACTGAACATTTATCATCTGTAAACCCTGTTCCTGTGCTCCATTATCATCTGCCATCATCAAATAAGAGGACTGAGTTAATGCAGTATCATGAGCCAGCAGTGTCAGGAGTTACGGTTCTCAAATATTAATGTGCATCCGAATTAACTGGGAGCAAGTTAGAAATGCACGTTCTTAGGCTCCACTTCAGTAATGATGATTGCATAGGTCTAGGGTGATGTCTAAAGTATTTGCACATTTATGAAGCACCAGGGGGTATTCTAATACAGGTAATCTGTGGTCCAGATTTTGAGAAACACTAAAGATGTTAGCCTCATAGTAGGTGCTCAATTTAGCACACAAACTACAAACTTGCACTGCCCTCTTGCTACCTGCCAGGCACACTGAGAAGGGCTGAGACTGCAGAATTAAAGAACTCACCAAGACTCAGCTCTGGCATATCTCTGCACCTTCTTTAAGGGGATAGTGTAAGCCAAATGCTTCCTTTCAATTCAGGGAATTAAAACCCACTATTGGTAGAAAAAGCTATTTCAGTGGAGCTCTCTCGCCTTTGGATTTCAGTTTCCTTGGTGATTAGCCAAGCATGAGCTTGACAGCCTTCAGTTAAGAAGAAAATGTATGTGGCTTGGCATTTTGTAACTTTTTTTTCCATTTGAGTCCACGAAACTGGCTAGCTTAATGACTTGTGATTCACAGCCATGCTGCAAGTTTTATACTCCCTTTTTCATATATAGCTCACATAACTTAGCTTTTAATTGTATTTATTGTGGTGTGGAGTATCACAGCAAGTATTTTAAAAGAGGCACCATACTGGCACTGCTCTCTGGTTTCTATTGCACTCTTCATTTGGCATCTACACGAAGCATTTAAATGAGTATCGCTGACTACTGAAACATAAGCAAAATGTGTCGTCTTCTTTGGAGTCATTTTATTACACAGAGTCATTCCAAAGGAAAAGTTTTTGAAGACATGACTATTACCTTAAAAATTTGTATTGTCTTGAATGAATATGAGTTTCTATATTACCTGTATCAGGGATGCTGTCAAACATAGCATGAATCCTGTGTTCCAGTGCTTAAGAGGGGGAAAAACGTCAGGTTCAGTTACATAAAGATAGAGGGGGAAGAAAGGAAAACATTTAACCTCATCTCTATCTCTTGCTACCTTCGTGTTTGTTCTCCTTCCATTCTCCAAATAATAGTGTAGCAAGGATGGAGTGGGAGGGGGAGGGCAGAGAGCAGAGCTTTTGTATGAGTGGCATAGGGGAGTCTTTCCACCTAAAATCTGCTCCCTGCCTCTCTGACAGCACTTGTCATATTCCTTCTGATGGTCCTGTTTGAGGGAATAAGCCTTTATCTGTTCCCATGACATTCTAGACTCACAAAGATATAGGTGATTTCTAGTATATATTAAGTTTTGCCTTGATGGTTTCACTTTCCTAGTAATTCTTCTGTCCATTCAACCAGGCTGTGAGGTTCACTCTCCTCTGAATTACCAGGAGCTTAGTGGCTTTGTCTACCCAATTTGCAGCATCCCTGTATTTCTTTTCTCTGCAATTCTATTGCCTCCTACTCATCCTGGAGGCCATTGCTCTCAGTAAATTACAGAAGCTGAGGTATAGATGGCTGATAAGTTTAATGTGCTTACTTGGAAGCAATTACTTCATAAACTAAATAAATGAGCTTCTACTAATAAAATTGTAGCTATAGAATCAGAGTCTTCTTATTGGTGGCCAGCCCATTTAGTAGCTTTAAAATGGATTATGTAAGTGACTCCATGACTCCTTCTCAATTGATAATGTAAATTATTCTGGAAAAGACCTAGGAGAAGGTACCAGTGTGCATTAGGAGCAGGAATGAGGGGTATTGTTACAGAAACTATGGGTACCATGTAAATCTAGGTATTAACACAAGCTTTTTCATTTGTCTTCAAAACTACCTTATGAGAAAGAGAGACAGATGGAGAGACAGAGACAGAGAGACAGGTCAGCATTAGTTTCCCTGTTTCATGGATGAGAAGTCATGAAGGCTATGTACAGTAGGAAGTGGTAAAATTAGACTTTGCACCCAGAAGTTCTCTTGATATGTCAGGCCTGTGTTCTCTCTACTTACAGCTTGCTGCCTCCCTGAGAGAAGGGCCTTAAAAAAATGGAATTGGCATCTGCTTGCTGAAGAGTCTGAAAAGGAATTTGGTGAAAGGAAAGTCAGGAGTAAAGTCACAGGAGGAATTTGGGAGTAGGATGGCAGAAAGTGAGGAGAAAAGTACATTAGGACATAATTGGAAATGCATGAATTATTAAGGGATTTTATGGGGTAAAGTAAATTTTTTATTGTACAGCATTAGGATTTATCAGGGATTCAATATGATTTATCACTGAATTAGATTTTTGGCTTCCCATTTCCATCTTCTTAAAATTAACTTTAAAATTGTGTATTCATTTGGGATAAATGCAATTGTGTAGGCTATTTTAAGTCTACATTATACTTTTTTTCAGCTGTGATCATCTTATATTTGTAAAAACAAAGACCTCGTTTAGTTACATTTATTAAAATTTATTTTGCCTTGTATTTTGCACATCTTTTAACTGCATAGGTATATTTCATATTTTAGTCATGTGCCAAGTTTCTGAATTTGTATTGTGCCCACCATCCTCCTGAGATGGTGCCAGAGGAGGCCTAGTGGGGCGTCGGGACTTAAAACACTGCTCAGAGGTAAAACAACCACTCCTTACCTCAATGGAGTCAGTGAAGACCATGTGGGGAGCAGTCCAGAGGCACTCTTGTTCCTCCCAGCCAGGACTGTATCACTGGAGGCCTAGCGGAGGGGCAGTATTCCCACCCCTGCGAAGCAGAAATGAGTGTCCTCTTCTCTTGGGTGTAAAAGGAGGTTGAGTGTAGAACCTGGACTTCTACTCTTGACTGGCCGTAACAAGGCAGTGTCCCTGTTCCCCTGCAGAGTGGAACCTGAGGAAGCCAACTGAAACAGAAGAGTATATTGAAGACTTCAGCAGCCCCCTCAACAATTAATAGAACAACTAGACAGGAAATCATCAAGACTGTAGAAACACTCAGCAACACTGCCACCCAACAGTATCTACTTGACATTTCCAGAACACGTAAATCAACAAAAGCAGAATGTGCATTCTTTTTAAGTATCCACAGAACATGAATCGAAATAGACCATATGCTTGACCATAAAACAAACTAAAAAAATTGAAGAGAATTGAAATACAGAATGGGTTCATCTACCACAATAGAATCAAACTAGAAATCAATAACAGGAAAATCTCCAAATTCTTGGAAACTAAACAATATCCTTCTAAACCAACCATTGGTCAAATTGTCCATTGATCAAAAAGAAAATCTCAAGGGAAATAAAAATATATTGCACTAAATGAAAATGAAAATACAACATATTTAATGTGTGGGACACAGTTAAGCAGTGCTGAGAGGGAAATTTATAGTATTAAATGTCTATGTTAGAAAGGAGAAACAGTCTCAAATAAATATTCTAAGCTCCTTCCTCAAGAATCCAGACAAAGAACAACTAAATAAGCCCAAAAGACTCAAAAGAAGGAAGCAACAAAAATGAGAAAAGAAATCAAAGGCACATAACCACAGTCAAGACAGTGTGGCATTATTGATGGAAGAATACACGCAGATCAATGAAACAGAACAAAGAACCCAAATGTACCTAACTGGCTTTGGGGAGTTGGGGTGGCCATAAATTGGCAACATGTGGGGTCCATATGGTAATATAAATGTTCTATATCTTCATTATGTTAATATCAATATCCTGGCTGTGATAATTTTGTAGGATGAAACCACTGGAAAAAGAGGTAAAGGGTACACGAGATCTATTTCTTACCACTGATCATGAATCTACAATTATATCAAAATTAAAAAGTTTAATTAAAATTATTTAACAGGGATGGGAACAGGTTATATATGGACATAATTAATGGACATGAGTAGACAGCTTTTATTTTGATTTTCAAATTGCCTTCAAAAATTTGGTAATGGTTGGGTAATGGAACAACACAGTAAGATTTTCTGTAGAGATTGCCCATGGTATTTGTAATACTTTACATTTTGAATAATTCTCCTTAGCTCACAAAGTACTTTCACAATATATTATTTCACAATACTAACAATATAGTAAGGTATTTTTCCCCATTTTACAAATTTAAAAAACTGAAGCGCTGAGATATTATGTGACTTGCCAAAATTCAAATAAATCTAGAATGGTTTAAGAATTCTCTTCCATTGTCTCACGGGACACTGTTGTTCTTAATTTAAGAAGGCATACAGTTAGATCAAGTTTTTTCAGAATCAGCAAAATTAACATATAGGGCTGGATAATTCTTTGTTATGAGCAGCTGCCCTTCTGCATTGTAAGATGTTTAACAGCATCCTTGGCTTCTACCCAGCACATGCCAGTAGCAACCCCCATCCCCTTATTACAAACAAAAATGACTATAGATATTGTCAAATGTCCCATGAAATTCATAATCATCCCAAGTTGAGAACCACTGAAGTGAAAAAATAAGTTCATATTTCGCAATGTATAATATATAACATAATATATAGTTTACATTTTACTATCAGTAAGCCATGTTCTGGGGCTAGCACAAACTGGATTATTAGGTAATGATGTAAGAGTATCTGAAAGTTGTTTAGCCACTTAGCTCAACCCCTCTTCTGATCCAAATTCTATACTGAAAAACCTGGGAATCTGTAGAATACACTGGGATTAATGAGCTATTTAGGCTCCTCTCCCAGGACCTCAGTCTCTTTTTCATAGCTTCTTTCTCAGTGTATGCTCTAGTCCTCATTTGCAGCCAAGGAGCCAATCTTCTCTGGGCTCTCTACTTCAAATTCCTGAAGGGGTAGGGGTGATTGGTCAGAACTGTTCATTCTCCCTCGTGGACCATGATGCAGGAAGAGGTGTTGCTGGTCAAATGCCACCCTAGTTCAGTCCTGGCCCACCCCAGGGCAAAAGACAGCCTGTGACTCATTCCCTGACCATGTTTCTGCAAGGAGTTGTTGAAAACAAACTCTATGCTGTACGTATGACTGATACGGCTTCTCATGGCCAGATCGTGAACTCACACTTAGCTAAGATTGAGAGAGGCAATAAAACTGTTACTCTTTTCAAAGATCAAGCTTTCTGGCACTTACTGAAATATCAACAAACCAGATACTAAAGTCAAGTTAAATGTATTATAGTAAGTAAACCTTGGTGAAGAAATTTGCCCTGTGGATAATCTAGAACTAATTGTTGCATATGTTGTTGTTGTTTTTCCACTTCAAAGACTTCAGACTAACACTCAATGCAGATGACCCAACAAAACCTTCTTAATGAAGAGACAATTGCATTTCTCAAAGTGAAATCAGACTTCAGCCCCACAGCGTCCCAGTATCTTTATATTTGTCTTAGTGAGTTTTCTGTGAGGTTAGAGTCCTTAGGAATAAAAGAGACTGTGTGAGTGTGAGTCATCATCATTTACACTTAAACTCATGGATCAAGACGGTATGGCAAATTACAACAGGAAAGGTGTCTCTTGTTTAATGTGCAAAATGAGATCACGCTGATGAGAAGCTTTGAACTTGAACGTAATGTGAACTCTAAAACCTGGAGACGCTGCTTTTATGAATAATTTAAAACTTCAGCTGAGTCAAGTTATTCTTTAAAGGAAATTATTTTCATGGTCATGTTTAATCATTGGTAATTATGCCATTTTCTTTTATTATAGGTAATGTATGAAATTATTGGAGCAATTGAAAAAAATAAAGACTCCCTTTCACAGAATCTTCTATTTGTTATGAAAGGTAAGTCATCTCCCCCCCTTCTAGTGAAAATGCCACACATTCCTTATTTCTGTATCTCTGAACATCATCCTATAAAATATGCCACTAGCTAAAGGATAATTGAAATATCTTTTGCATTCTAAAGGCCAGATAATAAGGAATGGATCTTGCCACACGATACATTGGTTAAAATTTAATTTGGATTCCTGTAGAAACCATAATTTAACTAAGCTTTTAACAGGTAGAATGTAAAACACCTTTACCACTTTAGTGGTATGAATATAAAAAAGCTTTTCTGTGAAGACTAATGAAGATGAATACGGCTTCCAAAGTTATTTAGGCTGCAGCAGGGTGAATTTCATTACTTAGGGTGACTCTGGAGCACAACTCAGAGTGGTATTTTATTCTTATGTATCTTTCAATTTTAAAGTACTAAGGCTCACTAAGTAGAAGGAGAATATACATTTTTATATTCACATACTTATATATACCTCAATATAAATTTATGGCTCCTTCTACTTAGTAAGCCTTAGTATTTCTATATGTAAATAAATTTCTATACTGTATTTAGAAATATGCTATATTATATATAGCATACTTCTTTATATAGTCTATATATGTATGTAGCTATATCTATGGCTATAGCGATCTATAGATATAATTTTGTCTCCTCCAGTGACTATTTTATTAAATAGCAGTCCTTCAGTGGTTCACATGTTTCTAGTAACCTTTTCAGTGACTAAAACATACCGTCTTTTGTGTCTTAAGTTGTTTTAAGTAAGATAGAGTCATTTCTCTTTCCTGGGAAAAGGAGCTTATGATAGCATTTCATGAAATAGTTGGATGCCTTTGAGCTGGAAATAAGACACCCATATCAGAGTTTTTGCCTGAAGAACATATTTGCCTTAAATCATAGTAGCACAGTTGTAACAGATTGTTTTTCACAAGGGATTACACTGCTTGCCTCTCAGAATGGTTACTGTGAGTTCTCTTAGCTGAGGCTAATGACAAAAATATGAACTTCGGGCAATATTATGTAGAACAAAAGAAACAATTGATCCTTTTGATTATCATTGGAGACATCTTCCCTCTAGCTTTCAATTATTTGAACTCTCATATATGATGCGCTTCCTTTTGCTACTTTTTTTTTTTCTGTTTTTACTTGAGAAGTTGTGAGTTTACAAAGCAATCATGCATACCATCCCATACAGGATTCCCATACATAGCCTCACCACCAACACCTTGCATTGTTGTGACACATTTGTTACAAATTATGAGAGAACATCGTCATATTACTGCTATCTGTGGTCCATAGCTTATATTTGGTGTATTTTTCCCACAATCTATCCTAATATTAAAACCAGTATTAGCGTTGTATATATGTTATGGTTCATAAGATGATGTTCTCATATTTGTTCTGTTAACCATAGTTCATTCACCACAGGGTTTGCTGTGTTACATGGTCTCCTGCTTTGTACAACCCGTTCAAAGTGTGTGCTCAGAGGCTCTCAGTTTCATCACAGTTGTGCTGTCATTTCAGAACGTTTTCGTTACTCCAAAATATAATGCTTTTCCTTTTAAACCATGATCTTTTATGAAGATCTCAGATGTAGCTTGTTTCAGAAGTTGGAGCAACGACTTTTTCTCCATTTTTATATTTCATGATGATCCAAATGTTAATACTTACTTAGTACTTTGCTCCTGTACCTCACTGTATGTGTGCTCAGAAATTTGGGGCACCTTACTTAGACTATCCCAATTTAGAGTCAGAAAGATACTCTGCAATATTTATAGAACCCAACAAGGGAAACTTCTCATTTCAATGTATGTATAAAGTGGCATGATGATAATGGCTTGCAGTTAAGTGATTCCAGGAAATAGGCAGAAAAATCCAAAACTAGACTTTCCAACAAGAGTATCTTTCTCTGGCTGAGAGTCAAAAGGTTGGCAGAATTTCTCTTGTAGTATCGCAAGGGAACCTGGTTTACTCTTCCATTCTCTCATCTGTGGTGGGGCTCTAATGTTGGGGGCCAAGTTCATGATGACATCTGTGTCAGGAGAATGTCTTCATACAGCCTGACCAAATGACTCAGAGGACAGACAGAAATGGTTCTGTTACATATTTGGGTCCATATTTATGTCTAGTTTTTAATATTTTTAAAATATTTTTTGTCTAGTTGTAGAAATAACATATTGTATTATTTATCTGTTGGTCCATTCATACATAGATATGCCATAAATATAAATAAAAATATTTTTATTTATTTAAACAGGCCATGGCATGTTTATTGTTTAATTGTTTACTTTGAAAAACATTCAAACTTAAAAAAGAAAAGTTGCAAAATCAGTACAAAGAACTCCAATGCACCCTTTTCCTAGATTCATGTTTTTCTTTACATTTCTTTTACTCTCTCTTTCCCTCTCTTTCTCTCCCTTGCTCCCTCCCTCCTTCCTGCCCTTTGTGTGTGTGTATGCATGTATATATATTTTCTGAACCATTTGAGAATAAGTTGCCTGCCCTTTTATGCCTAAATACTTCAATATATCCTAAGAGCAAAGGCATTATCTTACATAACCAAAGTGAATTATCAGAATATTTAACATTAATAAAATAACAATATCTAATCCACAATCTACTGATATTTAATCCAGAGTCGGCATCAATTTTTACCAGTTGCCCCCTTAATATATTTTATAGTGTTTTCTCCCGTATTCAGGATCATTTGTTGCATTTAGTTGTCATTTCTTTTTAGTCTTCTTTATTCTGGGACAGTTCCTCAGCTTATCTTTGACATGAATATTATTTTTAAAATTACAGGACAGTTATTTTGTAAAATGCCCTCCAATATGTGTTAATGTAATATTTCCTCATTTTTAGAATCAGATCATGCACTTTCGGCAGGAATAGTGCAGGGGTGATGTGGTATCCTTTTCGGTGCCGTACATGGAGAGGCAAATGATTACAGTTACCCCATCATTGGTGATGTTAGCTTAGATCATTTTATTAACGCGGGGTCCATCAGATTTCTCGAATTGAAAGTCACTATCTTCCCTTTGCAATTGCTAAGTAATTGAATGTGAAGAAGTGCTTTGAGACTATGTGAATATTCCATTCCTCATCAAATGTGTATCCACTAGTTTTGCATAGGTTAATGATTCTTGCCTAAATCAATTATTTATCTTATGGTTGCAAAATTCTGATTTTTCTAGCCCCATCATTTCCTCTATAGTGACATTCTACTGTAGAAACTTTCCCTTCTCCTTTATTAATTAAATAATTAATGTATTTTTTTCTTGGACTTGTGGATTTTATTCAGTACATTATAATCCATTATTGTCATTATTTTGATGCTAAATATTTCCATGATTTGACCAGCAAGAACTTTTTCAAGCTGTCTCCTTTGTCCTTTAACATGCTTTCATGATCTTTTGAAAACTTCCTAACTTACTGGACTTTAAAAATGTTCCAGGATCATCTACACTGCCTCAGATCTAGAATTAGCCATTTATCCAGGAAGCCCTCATTTACTTTAGTGGAGATCAGTATTAAGAAACACTCAAGTCTGGCAGCTGGGTGAGCTCATTATTACTGGAGTGTCATTCCTTCTAGGCCTTTTCAGAACTGGAAAGTTTATTATATTATATAGTCATAGGTAATAAATGGATGTATAGCTGTATATTAAAATCATGATTTTATACTGATAAGTTCAGTCCAATACCAGGGTTCTTATTAACCTTCCTGCATTCTATAATTGAATGCCCCTTCTCTGACACTTCTATCTGGTTACCTGTTTGTTTATTAATGTAGTGATTTTTCAATGAAAGCAGTACAAAATTTATACTATATCTGCCCAGTTTTATACTTGGTTGGGCAAAATAAATCTGAATGTGAAAAAGGTAGACTCTAAAATGTTCTACTACTAAACACTGTCTATGGGGCTAAGCATGATCTTAAATGATTTATACATCATTTCACATTTTAATATTACCTTAATCCTCAAGGTTGGTAGTGCCATCCTTATTTTACAGAAGAGGAAACTGAGGCTGATAAACTGTCTCCATACAGATGTGAATAACACAGGAAACATTTATTCCAGATCTTTAAACACAAAGTTATATTCCTTTTATGATGCTATTGGATTTGTAAACAAAAAATCCACTCATCCATGCTTCACTTTCTTCCTGAGGTGTCAAAAAAGGAGTGTGGTCCCAGAATTACTAGTATTTGTCTAACCTAACTTCTAAACTAGATCAGCCTGCTCATGCTTATCCATGCAGCTTAACCAGATCAAAAAAAGAGGGGCTGCTTTTCCCCTCCTTTAACCGCAACAATCGCTGCAAACGAACGAGATAGGGTCTCCCATAGGTAGTTAGCACTACTCTGAGACAGGTTAGACCCTGAAAAACTGTTTTTCTGGGTACTTGATAACAGAAACCATAAGTCTTCCTGATTTATTCAAGTGAATGCAAACCATTTAGCAAGTACAATTTGGTTCAGACAGCTAAGAGAGTACTAAGTGCTACTCAACTAGAGAGTATAGCGCCAAGTGCTCAGGTGGAGGGTGGGGACGTCCAGGATCAGGAATCCTGGCTAGGGACAATGAAGGTCAGAATTAATCAAATGATATGAATGAAAGTGGAGGAAATAAAATAGGGACGTAGGGAAAGATAGGCTCCTCAACCCACTATAGTCAAGTGTCTTCCACTATGTTTTAGTGGTGAAAGCATTTGGATGAGGAATACATTGAATACTCATGTAAATATAATGATTTTAACGTCACTTACAATATCCATTTATTTATTTCCTAGCTAGTGAAAATGTCGTGATCAATCATTTGTTCCAGTCGAAACTGTCACAAACAGGATCCCTCGTATCTTCCTATCCCTCTTTTAAATTTCGAGGACATAAATCTGCCCTGCTCAGTAAGAAAATGACAGCTTCCTCAATTATTGGAGAAAACAAGAATTATCTAGAGCTTAGTAAGGTAGGAGTTTTTGTGATTCTTGCTCGGTCGCTTTTAAGTTTGCTTAAGTTCATTGGCTGCTTCTTAAAAGAAACACAACACTATTTTGAAGATCAATTGAAAGAAATTAATATTCTAATTGAAAGAATTAAAGAAAAAGATGCCCACTTGCAGTAAAACCATCAGAAAGAGGGAACAGTATAGGACAGTATTGTATAGTGAAAATTCAATAGCAAGTACAGTATTAGTAATTTTATTGGTTGTCTGCAACGTCCTATTTATGTTTCATCTCTATGACTGTCTTTTTGATGAATGGGAAGTAAAACTTCAGGGGCAGTAGGCTTAGAGAGAATAAAGTTAGCTTCCTTATTCTGTTGACATTAATCACTTCAGAAGTTTTAGGTCTCTAAACAATAAATTGTAGTTTTTATTACAAGCATAGTGTATTTTTCAGGTACTTGAATGTTTTTACTGTGCATTTTGTAGACTTTTAACTTATTTGTAGTATACCAATTTTTTGTATGTATTTGTGCCATACAGTTTTGTTGTACATATAATCTAATGGTTTTATCTATTTGTAAAATAGATAAAGAATTGATAGGAAATACGTATGACGTGTTTTAGGTTTCCTAAGAATTCAATGCTTGATATCTGTTTGCTTTGCTTGCCTCTGCCAAAACTCTAAAGAATGAGAAGTATAATTGGCAAGGTGTCCAGGGCAATCAATTTTGGAAATTAAGTTGCTGTACTTTGCTGGAATGCATTTTAGCTTACCAGTTAAAATAAAAGGATAATTAAAATAGTCTCTATTTTAGAAGACTAACAGAAATTTGATAACATTATAAATAAGTGTGTGTGTGTGTGTATGTGTGTGTATGTGTTTTGTGTGTGGTATTTAGCCAGTAGATCCAAGAATTAAGGATCCTTTGGTGTAGTTGTTCCAGAACTGGATGATCACAGGAATTCAATCTCACTGCATAGAGAATGGCACCCTTAACATAAAATTACAAAAAAGACGTGATTACTCTTGTATGGAAGATCTCTATTCCTAGGGGTTTTGGTGAACCTTCTGGCTCTTCCTTTCTCAATCATTCTGGCAATCAAGAGCAAGAAATCACCATATACCTGTGAACTGTAATTTTTAACCTTAATTATTAAACATTATGAGGCATAGATGCCATTAGTCTTCTCCCTAAAGGACTACAAAAGAGAGATAATTCACAGTAGCTCCTCCACCCAGAAAGGGAACTTGAGGGCTCAATTTCAAGTGATGAGGATTTATTTATTATGATTATTCCTTAAGTGTTTCTCAAGGGGAAGTTTTTCTCTTCCTCTCTTTCTTCCTTTCAGCCTTATCCCCACAGCATCCACCCTTGTGATCCAGAAAGGAATAGGATTCTGCCGACTCCTTAAATGAGCATCACAATGTGCCTTTTGTTTGTTGAAAATAGGTTGGTCTTGGACCAAACTTTTCACTTTACATCCCACTGTTAGTTATAGTTAATCATTTCAGCTTAACAGTCATCTAAATGAAAGGAAATGAGATATTGTCAGAATCAATAGCACCAAATTGACAAGAATATTTTATCAGGAATTTGTATTTTATCGAGACCTTTTTATAGAAGAAAAATGATTGTAGATCAATAGATATGTTGGTCTAAGTCTGGGTGATTTTGTAAAAGTTAGTATTGCATTAGTGACCAAGGACCCTTTTAACTACTGGTAGAATTTAATTAATTACCATCTGCCCTTTATTTCTTCACCCATTGCCCTCACATCCACTGACTTATTTTATCTCCATTATCATTTAATCTTTGCTATGTATGGCATTTTTCCTTTAAGAACTGTATATAGCTACTTATCAAATAAAACAGTCTATTGTCATTTTTCACAGATGGGTTATTAATAATTCCATTTAGTAGTTTAAGAAATAAAAAAGAAAATGAGAGAAAGAATAACATGGCTAAGAAAGCATTAGATCATACATACATCCAATTACTGATTGTAGTTAAACTTCAGGGAATAAACCAATGATTGCTAAAGCATCAAATCTTTGTAATATAAAATAGTATCCATTTGTCCCAGACTAAACTACATTTCCCAGTAAAAGCAGACAATTTGTAATATAAACTGTATACAATGGTGAGCTCATTGTACCACTAAAATGGTGAGGATCTATATGTCTCCTAATTCTCAAATTAAAATGGGTACAGGATATTGGTAGATGGGATTTATACAATATCCCTGCACTTGAAAGTTTGGCAGTAATAGATTATTTTGCATAAATTGACAATTTCCCCCAATTATAATGCCATTAGTAAAATTCATCTTTTACTGATTTGAAAATCTATGCTTTATGTCTATATTTGCTTGTAAGTGACTTTATATGGATGTGAGGGTTAATTTTTTTCTTCTACATAAATAAAACAAATGGCTTAATTTTTCTTTCTTTTTCTTTTCATTACAGTTATTAAAAAAGAAAAGATCGTCTCCACTTCTTCAAAGATTAGAACTGGGAGGTCCAGGTACCATAGCATCACAACTCAGGGTTAGTGACGTTCTCAGATTTCACAAACTTAGACTGTCAGATTTCACAAACTTACATTATGATTATATCAATTGGAAGGGATTTACATAAAATAATTTTTATTCCATTTTTGACTAGCTTGAGTGCCTCAGAAAAAGTTAAAAATAAACACAGTAAGTGGGTGCAAAATAAACAAAGGAGTCATGCATTGAAGATAAGTATTTTCATTTTAAAAATGCTTTATATTTTCAGTCAGTGTCTTTGGAGAATTAGTGGAGCTTTGCTTCTCTCCTTAGAAATCTCTAACGGATATTATTGGAAAACTTCAGAAGTGCTCACCACACTTTATTCATTGCATCAAGCCCAATAACTCAAAGCTGCCAGATTCTTTTGATAATTTTTATGTGTCTGCTCAACTACAATATATTGGGGTTCTGGAGATGGTGAAGATCATCCGGTATGGATACCCTGTCCGCCTTTCCCTCACAGATTTCCTGTCAAGGTAAATCCTTCTGCTCTTGAAAACATTTTAGCATCCACTGTTCACTGTAGTATACTAACAATATTAGAGCAAGGGTCTTCTGTTTTCTTTCTGGGGTTGCTACTATTGTTTATATTCTATCTCATGTCAATAGGATATTCTGGAAAAGAATAAAATGTACTAACAAGGTTATATAAAAAGTTACTAAACTCTACTGAAGATGTTACCTTAAAACCGTTGTCATGTTACGTAAATTCCTGGATTTACTTGGATTTAAATGATTATATAATTGTTGCTTATAAAGTTAACTTGAAATGTATTATTTAAAAGAAGAATTTAATATGGGATTATTTTCTCCTTTATATCTATGAGCAAAATATTATTTAGATCAAGGGTTGACAAATTACGCTCATGGGTTAAATCCGGGCCACCACCTGTTTTTGCAAATAAAGTTTTATTGGAAGATAGCCACAACCATTCGTTTATGTATTGTCTGTGGCTGCTTTTGCACTACAATAATGATAGAGACCATAATATTTACTATCTGGCCCTTTTACAGAAAATATTTGTTGACCCCTGATTTAGATAAATTCAGCCCAAAAATATACTATGCACAAATCAGTGGGCTAATTCCAAGGAGAAATTAGTATAGTGTGACTCATCTTTGTATGCCTGTTAGCCATTTTCCCAAAATACCTTCATCCCAGACATTTGGAAAGTCACCCAAATGCAACATCTTCCTTTCACACAATATATTTTTCCATGGGCCTTTTCATTTCATCAGAAACCTTAGCCTACTTTTAAGCAAATTTCAGATATACTGTTGAATTCATTTTAAAGAAATTAGTTGATGTATATTATTTCAGTTTTCAAATATATGCTAAGCAGCACTGACCAGTCTTTAGTTTAGATACTTTGCTATAGCTATACACTCCTTAGCTTGATGAAGTTCTAAATTTAGTAGGCAGATGAATGAGTATATAAATAATAGCCATTCAGTGCAATTAAATTTTGCAATATGTCCAAAGTGTTATAGAAGCATAGAAAGGAGTCTATTTGGAATCAAAGAGGGATTTTGAGTGAAACTAGCATTAAACTTTGAAGGATGGTGTAGGTAGTAATTTGGTCTAAATAATGAGGTGTATTTTTAGGGATTCAAAACATAAAATGGGAGTTGTGCAAAAAGAAAAGTTGAATTTATTTGGTCATTCTATATAAAGTAAGGAGATGAATTTTAAAAATGATATACATAGATCTTTGCCTAAAAGTAAAGTTATAAAACAGTAAGAAGACATAAAAATATTTTGAAATACTTCATTAGTAGCATTTTTGATATATTAGGCAGGCCTCTTTTTCAATTTTTTGCATCAAGAATTAGAACTTAGAGGTGTTAGGAAAAAGACATTAATATTACTCATTTTCTTCACTTTACTGGAAATAATATGTCAGGAAACCTCACTGATTTTGATAAATGATCAACATAGATACTCCAACCTACAATTTAGTGTTCAACTATATATAAGTACAATCATCTAGTGTTCCCTTTATTGTAAGACTTTTGCAGAAAATAATTAATCTTGGACTACTATGAAAATGTTGTAAGATTTAACTAATGTCTTCTCAGAGAATGGAAACTATTTTAAAGGTAATATAAGAAAATTATAATGAAAAAGATGAGACTTTACAAACATGCCCATGTATTCTCAACTGCTCAGAAATTCTTTTTGGATTTTCCACTGTTGAGATTTCATTGCTATTAGCTTTATAACTGTATCTTGTATGTACTTGCTGTTATTTCTTCCTAGGTCTTAATCTAGAGTCCATGGTGGGGCTTTGAAATCTATCTACCTCCTAAAATTGTTTATTACTTGGTTTGTGTGTGCGTGTGTGTATTTGTGTGTGTGTGTTTTCTAGCAAAAAAAAAAAAAGTCCATTCTTTTCATTGGAATCTTGGAAAGATCCATAAAAGCTTAAGATACACTATTTCTTAAATCAGCATGTAAAAGAACTCATATTTGAAGATTATATAAAATTCAACAGAATACTAGTATTATGGGGTACAATCAAGATTTTAAAAAGGTTGTAAATGTGAACCTAAACCAGTAAGTTATAATTCAGCATGAATATATGTAATATCTAGCATTTATGGCAGATGAATGAGTATATAAATAATAGCCATTAAAAACTAGCTGTGTAGCTGTAGTATAGAAAAATCTGTTTGATTAGCTATTTGTCTAAAATAGAAAAAGATTTCCAGAATTTTGTCCACTAGAAGTTCCATAAGCTATTAGTGCAGAGAAGATGCTGAACAAAAATAAAAACAAAACACACAAACCTTAGTCAATTGTGGACAGCCATCTTTGAAATATTCAATTCCAAACAAAAGGTGTAATATTCACACCAAAACTAAAATTCTGTGTTCAATTTTTATAACATATATTTTTCCGGAAGAAGTAGTGTTTGTTCCTTGTGCATTTGGTAAATTTCACAAAGGTACAAAGCAAAACATATATACCACATGAGTTCAGATGCAGCCTTTCCTTTTAAATTGGAGTGTCTTCAGAAGAAAGAAGACAGAAACAACCACCAAAAATGATTTGGGGAATGGATATGTTTAAGCTGCAGAAAATATAATTCAGATAGACAAGGTATTTGTATTTAGAAACTTAAAAGATGCTAATGAATGAGATAATAGCTACATTGTCCCATACCATAGGGAAGAACTGCAAAGTTGGTCATTACAAGTGGATATATTAACCTTTAATATAAGAATTAATTTTGTGCTTGTGTTGGATAATGGTGGGTGGTATCATATCACCACATTAAGAGGCATTTGATAAGAACAGCTCAATCTGCCTCTTTCTATTCCCTAGGTATAAATCCATTAATATTCCTCAAAGATGTCTGGCCTATTATTGAGCATATATTTCTCACATATTATAGTTTGGATATTAAAAGTGAATTCTTCTACCCAAGTGGTCTCTGGAGCAATGAGTTTAAAACCTGACTGCATATAAGTTTAAAATAATAGATTGCTAAGCTTCACCCCAGAACTTATGAATCAGAATCAACAGGGGGTTGGGATTCAAGGACCTTATGGTTTGAAACTCCATAGATGAATAAGAATTAAGACTTGCTGTCCTTCAGTTAAGTATAAAATGGGAGCTTTCTGCAATTAGGCGTATGGTCTCAGAGAGTCACAGGCCTTAGTAAATTCTAGTTTGGTTATCAGTAGTAATTTCCTTTCCAAGTATTGCCTATTATAGTGGCTCTAATTTTAGTATGCACCAGAATCATCTGGAAGTCTTGTTAAGACACAGATTGCTGAGCACAATTCCCAGAGTTTCGTATTCATTAGGTCTGGGCAAGGCACATAAATTAGCGTTTCTTACAAGTTCCCAGTTGATGTTGATACTGCTGGTCTGGGGGCAAAACTTTGAGAACCACTGGCCTAGAATATCTAGTCACATGGGAACAATTTTTTTCACTGTCTTTATTTTTTTCCCAGCCAAGGGTTGAAAGTATGTTAATGCCTTGCCAATCAAAGTGACTTGGAAATGCAAAATCTCAGGCCCCACCCCAGATTTACTGAATCATTATCTGCAAATGTGTCAAGATTCCCAAGTGATCTGTATGTAATGGAAGTTTGAGAAGCATTATTAGTGGATCCTTATTGTGTATAAAATACGATTAATTTTCACTCTGTGATTTAATTTTTTTTTAAAGTACATTTTCTTCTGTTTCTTTTTTCTGTTGGAGTGTCTTAGAATCATGTAATCATAGAAGCTCTGCATTCAAGGATTCCTTAGTAGTTCACTAGTTCAACCCCTGCTAGCTTCTACTCTGAATTGCTCTGATTCCACCAGAACTGAGTGGTGAGCATGAGCAAATATGTGTGTGTATTTATGTGTGTAAATACACATGCACACATGCATACACATATCATATCATAATGATTAGGAATTCTTTTTTGGTATTTTCCAAGTCTAGTTTCACATATATGATCTACCAGAATGGATCCCTGTTAAAATTGTTCTAACAGTTTGAAGCTGGGTGGACCCCAGAAGATCATGTCCTTAGAGCTAATCCATTCCTTGCTTTTAAACCTATTGTAGGTGGGAACTTTTGATTAAATACGTTCTTTAAGGACCTTTGATTAGATTGTGTGACCCAGGGTGGGTCTTAATCCTTTCACTAGAGCCCTTTATAAATGGGAGAAAAATGCAGAAACACGAAGCAAAACTCCTAGAAGCTGAAAGAGGAAGCCCCAGAAGCCAGAAGCTGAAATCAACAGAACCTGGGAGAGAAAAAGCCACAGGAGCAGAGAGAAAGCTGGGGCAGCCAGAAGAGGAAAACAATGGAACCTGAAGTAGAAGGCAGAGACCAGCAGGCACTGCCATTGTACCCTGCCATGTGCCTAATCACCCATAAATGCAATTCAGAGAGAAAGTATCTCCTTTTGATGCCTTTTGGACATTTTTCTCAGTCTCAGAACTGTAAGCTTATAAGTTAAATCCCCAATGTAAAAGCCAACATATTCCTGGAATATTGTCTTGCAGCCTTTAGCAAACTAAAACAATGGTATATGCAATTAATATCTTTTAAAATTAAGATAATATTTTATATGTATGCAACCCTTAATAGACTATTCCTTCTTCTAGGCAGAGATTATTTCTTATTCAATCACAATAGCTGTTCATAGTAGTTGTTCTATAGGGGCTTTCATAATGAACCCAGCATTGGAAATGAATGGCTGTTCAAACTAATGTACCATTTCTGCTTAATAGATATTTATTGTATGAGCCAATGTCATACTTTAGTTTAAAAAGAGGCATAGGGTGGGAAATGGTACATTCTGGTAAATCTATGCATCTTTCACTGGTCCCTTATTTAAAAAGAGATGAGATTTCTCTTCTTCAATATCTGCAAAGGCATATCAGT
>JAQZBX010039245.1:0-23102 GCA_029593785.1 Cabassous unicinctus
CAGAAGAAAGAATCACTGAACTTAAAGACAAGACACTTGACATGAATCAGTCTGAGGAGCAGAAAGAAAAAAAGAATTATAAAAATAAAAAATAGCCTAAGACACCTTGGACACCATCAAGTATACCAATATATGCTTCTTGCAAGTACCACAATGAGAAGAAAGAAAGAGAGAAAGAGAGAGAGAGAAAGAGAGGGAGGAAGAGAGAGAGAGAAAGAGAGGGAGGAAGAAAGGGAAGGAGGAGGGAGGGAAGGAGGAGGGAGGAAGAGAGGAAGGAAGGCAGGTACAGAAGGAATATTGAAATAATGACAGAGAAACCAGAGAACACCAAACAGGATAAACATGAAGAAAAATATTTCCCATCATATATTGATCACATTTTTAAATACAAAGGATAAGGAGAGAGTTCTGAAAGCTGCAAAAGAAAAGCAACCTGCTATGTATAAGGGAGTCCCAATTAGATTGAGCCAGATTCTTCATCAGAAAACATGGAGGTAAGGCAGTGGATTGAAATACTTAAAATGCTGAAACAAAACAACTGCCAGGGAGCAGATGTGGCTCAAGTGATTGAGAGTCTGCTTCCCACATGGGAGGTCCCAGGTTCAGTCCCGGTGCCTCCTTCAAAAAAAAAAAAGACAAACAGCAAGCAAACAAATGGAAAAACCAACTCAAGGGAGCCAATGTGTCTCAGTGGTTGAGCGCCGGCTTCCCATAAACGAGATCCCAGGTCAATCCCCTGCTCTGGTACCTCAAAAAAAAAAAAAAAGATGAAGGTGTTCATCATCACTAGACCTGCCCTGCAAACAATGCTAAAGAGAGTTCTTCAAATTGAAAGGAAAGGACACTAGACAGTGGTTCAAAGTGGCATAAAGAAATAAAGTCCTGTTGTAAAGGTAACCATTTGGGTAATTATAAATGCTAGAATTATTATGGTGTTGCTTGATATGTAAGTCCACTTCTAACTTTCAACAGGTGCTAAAATGCAAGTGCATAAAAAGTAATGATACATCTATGTTTTGGGACATACAATGTACAAAGATATAAGTGGTAAAAATAACCATAAAAAAAAAAAAGGTGGAGGGACAGAAGGGTATAAGAAAAGCATATGTGTACTCTATTGAAGTTAAGCTGGTATCAAATCAAATACAATTTTTATATATTTAAGATGTTAAATTTTAAACCCATGGTAACCATGAGGAAAATAGATGGAAAGTATATCAAGATAGAAAAGGGATGGTATTCAATATGGTACAACCTAAAAAATCAAATGAATATAAATGTAGACATTAACGGAAAAACTGAGGGACAAAAAGATATAAGATATACAAAGGCTAAATAGCAAAATGGCAGAAGATAGTCCTGCATTATATGTAGTGACTTTAAAAGTAAATACATTAAATCCTCCAGTAAGGCAGAGATTGACAGACTGGATAATAAAGCAGGACCCAACTACATGCTGTCTACCAAAGACTCACCTTAAATCCAAAGATACAAGTAGGTTGAAAGTGAAAAGACAGAATAAATATATACCATGTAAGGAGTAACTGAAAGAGAACTGGGGCAGCTATACTAATATCAGATAAAATAGACTTTAAGTCAAAAACAGCTACAAGGGACAAAGATGGTCATTAAATACAGATAGATGGGTCAATTCAAGAAGACAAAACAAAATATAAGTATATGCACCTAACAGCAGAGCCCCAAAATATATGAAGCAAATGCTGACAGATTTGAGGAGAGAAATTCACAATTCTCCACTGATAGTAGGAGATTGTAATACATCACTTTCAATAATGGCTAGAATATATAACTAGAAGATCGATAAAGAAATACAAGACTTGAACTATACTCTAAACCCACTAGACCAAACAGACATATATAGAACAATTCACCCAATGAACAGAATACATATTCGTCTTGCGTGCACATGGATCATTTTCCAGAACACAGCATATATTGGGTCATAAAACAAGCCTCAATAAATTAAAAAATATTGAAATCATACAATGTATATTCTCCAACCACAACAGTATGAAGCTAGAAATCAATAACAGAGGGAGAAATGGAAAATTCGCAAATATGTGGAAATTAAATAACAAATTCTTAAATAACCAACGGGTTAAAGAGGAAATCACAAGAGAAATTAGGAAGTACCTAGGGAAAAATGAAAATGAAAATACAATGTACCTGCAGTGACAGATATATGCTATTATATATCTTCCCATAACGTGCAGAATTGTGTGGGAGAGAGTATAAACTACAATGTGCACTATGGTCCATGCTCAGTGGCAATGTCCCAGGATGCGTTTATCAATTGCAATGATTGCACCACACTAATGAAGGATGTTGTTTATGTGGGAGGATGTGGGAGGTGTGGGAAGTGGGGCATATGAGAATCCCTATATTTTTTGCATAACATTGTGTAATCTAATATCTTTTAAAATATAAAAATATATGTTAAAAAATACAATGTACCAAAACTTATGGGATGCAGTGAAGTCAGTGCTGACAGAAAAATTTATGGTAAATGCTTACATTAAAAAAGAAGAAAGACTTCAAATTAGAGACCTAACTTCCAAACTGGAAGAACTAGTAAAGGTAGAGTAAATTAAGACCAAAGCAAGCAGAAGGAAAGTAATAACTAAGATTAGAGTGGAGCTAAATGAAATAGAGATCAACACCAACAAAAATAGAATCAACAAAACCAAAAGTTGTTTCTTTGAAAAGATGGATAAAATTGACAACCTTTTAGCTAGACTGACAAAGAAAAGAGAGAGGATACAAATAACAAAAATCAGTAATAAAAAGGGGGGCATAACTACCAACCCTGCTGAAATAAAAAGAGGATATTATGAACAACTGTAGCCAATAAATTACATAGCCTACATGAAATGCAAACTAAGTTATTTGAAACACATCAACTACCTACTTTGATTCAAGAAGAAATAGACAATCTCAACAAACTAAGTACTAGTAAAGTGATTAAATCAGTAATCAAAAACCTACTAACAAAGAAAAGCCCAGGACCAGGTAGCCTCACAGGAGAATTCTACAAAACATTCCAAGAATACTTAACTCCAATTCTGCCCATAAGCTTCCAAAAAAATTAAAGAGGAGAGAACACTCCCTAATTCATTCTACTAGGAAAACATCACCCTCAAACCAAAGCCATGTAAAGATACCACAAGAAAACTATACGTCAATACCTCTTAAGCATATAGATGCAAAATCCCTAAACAAAATACTAGCAAACGGAATCCAACAGCATGTTAAAATAATTATACCACATGATCAAGTGGAATTTATCCCTGGTATGTAAGGTTGGTTCAACAGAGGAAAATCAATTAATGTAATACACCACATTAATAGAATGAAGGGGGAAAAACACGCATAATCATCTCAATTGATACAGAAAAGGCATTTGACAAAACACAGCACCCTTTGTTGATAAACACTTAAAACACTTAGAAACTTCCTCAACATGATAAAGGGCATATATGAAAAGCCCACAGGTAACATCTTATTTAATGGTGAAAGGTTGAAAGCTTTCCCTCTAAGATCAGGAACAAGACAAAGATGCCCACTATTGCCACTGTTGTTCAACATTGTACTATAAATTCTTGCCAAAGAAATTAGGGAAGAAAAAGAAATAAAAAACATCCAAATTGGAAAGGAAGAAGTAAAACTGTTCTTATTTGCAGTTGGCATGATCCTTGCCTTAGTTTGCCAAAGAGCTGCCAACGCAAAGTACCAGAAATGCATTGGCTTTTATAAAGGGGATTTATTGGGGGTAAAAGCTTACCGTTCTGAGGCCATAAAATGTCCAAATCAAGGCACCATCAGAGGTGCTTTCTCAACAAAGTCAGCTACTGTAGATCCTGCTGCCCTGCCACATGGTGATCAGGCATAGGACAGGGCTTCTCTCCTCAGCCTTGAGCTGCTCCATGGTCCCAGCCCCTCAGGGTCCTCTTTCTGTGCCTCTGTGATCTGCTGCTTCCAGACTCCAGGACTTCTCTCAGCCTCTCGGGGCTTCTCTGTTTTCCTGCAGTCTTCTCTCTCACGTGGCAGGATCAGTATGGCAGCTTCCTCTCTCTCTGTCTCTCTCTGTGTGTGGTTTATATCAGACCCAGCAAGAGAGTAGAGACCCAAGCTGGCTCACATCTCACTGACATAGCCCAATCAAAAGCCCTAAATCAATCTTATCAAGTAATCTAATCAAAGGCCCCTTAACTGAATTTAATGCAATCAAAGGGTCCCACACCCATAGGAATACATTAGTTTAAGAACATAATCTTTTGGAATACAAAAAAGGACTTCAAACTGTCACACTCCACCCTCTGAATCCCAAAAAGACATGTTCTTTCCATATGCAAAATACATTCATTGCATCATAATATTTTAAAAAGACAAATCATTTCAGTAACAACAGCTAAGCACAAAATCACATCAATATCAGTTATAGGCATTCAGTTTGTGTTGGGGCAAAGTTCCCCTCTTGCTGTAGAACTGTGAAATTTAGAAAGCAAGTTATCTGTTTCCAATGTAGAAAAGAGGGGCAGTCACAGGATAAACATTTACATTACCATGAAAAGAAATTGGAAGGAAAACAGACATCACAGGTCCCAAACAGTTCCAAAAACCTACAGGGCATACACCATTAGATTTCACAGGCTGAGAGTCATCTATAGAATGAAGGTTTCTTCTGCTCAGGGACTCATGGGGGCCCATCCCTTCCATGGGCTTGCCCAACAGCCGTCTTCTCAGTCCTACCCTCATCAAGCATCTGGGAGGGTGCCGAGCTCCAGCCTTACCTTCCAATAACATTGGGGTGATAGCCACACTTTCCCCAATTTCTGGGGCACATCCTCAACCTCTTTGGTACAGTGGGTAGTGGCAACATTCTCTCTATTCTCTGGCTCACTGGACCAACCCCCTCAGAACAGTGGGGTGGCAACCTAACTCTTTTTTTTATATCCCCCCTGCTGCACATACCCCCCCGCCCCCAGTGTTGTTTATTCTTACTGTCTGCTCTTTGTGTCAGTTCTTCATGTGCTCTCTGTGTCTACTCATCTTCTTTTTAGGAGGCACCAGGAACCAAAACCAGGACTTCCCATGTGGGAGGGAGGCACCCAATGGCTTGAGCCACATCTGCTCCCTGCTTGCTGTGTCTCTCATTGTGTTTCCTCATGGTATCTCTTCATTGCATCATCTTGCTGAGTCATCTTGTTGTGTCAGCTTGCCGTGCCAGCCCATTATGTTAGCTTGCTGTCTTGCTCGTCTTCTTTAGGAGGCACTGGGAACAAAACCTGGGAACTCCCATGTGGTAGGCAGGCACCCAACTGCTTGAGCCACATCCAATTCCCCTAACTCTTTCTAATCTTTGGGGAATGTTCTCCAGCCTCTCTGAAGTCTGAGGTGAGGGTCAAACTCTCTCTGAACAATGGGCTGGAAGATCCACCCTCTTCAAATGCTGGGGCAAACTCACCCTTTCAACATGTGTGGGTAGTGTCCCTCTCCTGGCCCAAGAAAATGTCCTAAGTCCAGACCTCAGCTTCCATAGTTTTCCTCTTGAAGCCATTTTTCCTTCGATCTCTCCCTTCCCTGTCCTTTTTGGCCCAGGTTGACAGTGGTTTCATTCATACATATCCCTCAAATAGCTCATTGGTTGTGCATGAAGTTCACAGCTGTCCCAGCCATCAGACAGTAAGACTTCCCACAAGTACTTCCTGGATAACTACATTTCCAATCCTGACACAAGGAAATGACTGGCTTGTTCCAAGTTTAGTTAAGTCCTCACCTGGGGCACTGTCCTTTGGGGGCTCGTTTTCTGGAAGCTCAGAATTTCCCAAACCATCTATTTCTGATTTCTTCATTCCCAGGAGTACAGGTCCCAACTTATCTCTTTCCTCTCACATTTTGCTATAAGTTACAAGAAGAAGCCAGGTCACATTTTCCACATTTAATTTGGAAAACTTCTCAGCTAAATGTCCAAGCTCATCCATTAGAACGGCTAATATTTTTTTTAATGGAAGATACATAAGTGTTGGAGAGGATGTGGAGAAAAGGAACACTCATTCCTTGCTGGTGGCAATGTAAAATGGTGCTGTGGAATACAGTTTGGCAATTCCTCAGAAATCTATGTATAAAACTACCATATGACCTGGCAATCTCACTACTAGGTATATACTCAAAAGAATTGCAAGCAGGATTCAAACAGATATTTGCACACCTATGTTCATAGCAGCATTATTCACAATTGCCAAAAGATAGAAGCATCCCAAGTGTCCATCAACCAATGAATGGGTTAATAAGTGTGGTATATTTTCCACACACAATGGAATATTATTTAGTCATGAAAACGAATGAAGTCCTGATACATGGATACAATAACATGGATGAATCTTGAAGACACTATGTTGTGTGAAATAAGCCAGACACATAAGGATAATTATTGCAGCTGTCTAGGCGCCAGTGCAGAGTAGGGGAAAGCCCCAGTAGAGGGAGGCGCCGATCTCACCAGTGCCGATTGCACCTCCCAGCATTGGCTTCCCACTCACCGCCTGCCCCCTGCCTTAGCTCTTGTCCTCCTGCTCACCAAGGCTTGAGTCTGAAGTCAGAGCCCACATCCTGTGCCATGCCAAGGGAAAGAAAGGAAAGGGATGCAAAGGATCAGAGCACCATGATAGAGGAAGCTGGCACTAATTTCTCCATTATCTCCAGGAAAAGGAAGGCACATGTGGCCATTGATCCAGATGAAGAAATTGCCAAAATTGGCAGGACAATGAGAAGCCAGTATAGCAGTCAGCAGTGACTTGAATTGAAAAGAAATTTCCACCTGAAGAGAAAGCCAAGCTAGCCATGTTGTCTTCTTGGAGTCATTTCTGTTTCCAAGGGTAACCTGAGCAGTTGATAGGGTGCCTAAGATGGGGCCATGGCCCTGTCCCTCAACTGCAGAGAGGTGATAGTTGTGATACAAGAATAGCCATGTAATTTCCCACTAGAAGGCATTTTTGTGCTTGTCCAGAGACTAAAGAGAACAGGTTTCTCTGCATTTGTAGAACAGATAGCTTGAAAAATTAGCCATCTGTTTATGCAACAATGTCTTTCTCTGTATAGGCTTTTTTTTAACAAATCAATTTTGTTGATACATATTAATATAGTACACAATTCATAAAAAAGGACAAATTATTGTATGATTTCACCGACTTGAAATAATTAACATAAGCAAACTCATAGAGTCAGAATCTAGAATATAGGTTCCCAGGGGACAGGGTGGGAATAGGGAATAGGAAGTTAAGGCTTAAAATGTTCAGAGTTCCTATTTGGAATATTGGAAATGTTTTGGTAATGGCTAGCAGTTATGGCAGCACAACATTGTGAACAAAATTAACAGCACCGAAATAAATATCTGAATGTGATTAAAAGGGGAAATGTTAGGTGTATATATACAGAACTAATTTTTTTCTTTTTAAACCCATGGAACTACACTACAGAATGAACCCTAAATTAAATCATGGACTATATAGTTAGTAGCACAATGTGCTATCATCAATTGTAACAAATCTTCCATACCAGTGCAAGGTGTTAATAATAGGGTGGTTGGCAATGAATGGATAAAGAAACTGTGGTATATTCACACAATGAAATATTATGCAGTGGTAAGAAGAAAGGAAGTCATAAAACATATGACAACATGGATGAACCTGGAAGACATTATGTTGAGTGAAGCAAGCCAGACACAAAAGGACAAATGCTGTATGATCGTGTTACTATGAACTAAATATATTGTGTAACATATTGTATGATTCCATTTATATAAAATGTAAATTTAAATCAATTTGTAAAGATTTTTTAACATGCCAATAGGAAAAAATAATAATAGTGTGCATGGATATCTATAACCAAAAGAATGAAAGAGGACCCCTATCTCACTCCCTATATAAAATCAACTCAAAATGGATCAAAGACCCAAATATAAAAGCCAGGACCATAAAACTCCTGGAAGAAAATGTAGGGAAGCATCTTAAAGGCCTTGTGGTAGGTGGTGGTTTCTTGGACCTTATACCCAATGTACATGCCACAAAAGAAAAAATAGATAAATGGGACCTCCTCAAAATTAAAGACTTTTGCACCTCAAAGGACTTTGTCAAAAGAGTGAAAAGGCAGCCGATTCAATGGAAGAAAATATTTGGAAATCATATGTCTGATACGGGTTTAATATCCATGATATATAAAGAAATATTACAATTTAACAATAAAAAGACAAATAATCCAATTAAAAAATGGGCAAAAGACTTGAATAGGCATTTGTCCAAAGAAGAAATACAAATGGCAAAAAAACACATGAAAAAATGTTCAACATCACTAGTGATTAGGGAAATGCAAATCAAAACTACAATGAGATATCATTTCACACCTATCAGAATGGCCACTATTAAAAAGATAGAGAACTACAAGTGTTGGAGAGGATGTGGAGAGATAGGGACACTTATTCACTGTTGGTAGGAATGTAGAATGGTACAGCCACTGTGGAGGACTGTGTAGCAGTTTGATACTATTTATAAATTCCAAAAATAGATATTGGATTATGTTTGTAAACCAGTCTGTTCCTCTGGGTGTATTAGATTGTATTAGATTCAGAGGTTTTACTTTTACTTGATTAAATACAGACTGTTTGGCAGTTCCTAAAGATGTTGAATATAGAGTTGTCACATGACCCTGCAATACCAATACTGGGTATATACCCAGAAGAACTGAGAGCAGTGACAGGAACAGACATCTGCATATGGATGTTCATAGCAGTGTTATTCACAATTGCCAAAAGTTGGGGAAAACCCAGGTGTCCATCAACAGATGATTGGATAAACAAACTGTGGTGTATTCACATGATGGAATATTATGCAGCTCTAAGAAGAAATGAAGTCTTGAATCATACGACAACATGCATGAACCTGGAAGACATTATATTGAGTGAAGCAAGACAGACACAAAAGGACAAATACTGTATGATTGTATTACTATGAACTAAATATATTGTGTAACATATTATTTATAATAAAATGTAAATATAAATCAGTTTATAAAGATGAAATTTGATTAATGATTAGGTAAGGAGAGGGAAGGTATGCTAAGAGGTGTGGAGATTTCCTTTTTGGAGTAATGAAATAACTAAAATTTTTTGTGATGATAAATGCACAGCATTGTGATTATACTAAAAGCCATTGATTATACACTTTAGATAGATTGTATGGTATGGGACTATATCTCAATAAAACTGCTTAATAAATAAATAAATAATTGTTCAAGAATAGTCAGAAATAGCAGCTATGTACAGCAGAGGAAACAGGGAGACTGAGAAATGATGAATTTTCTTGTTTGTTTTTTTTGGGGGGGGGGTTTATTTTATTTTTTAATACTTTTTTAAATTTAAAAAATACTTTAGATTACATAAATGTTACATAAAAAATATAGGGGATTCCCATATACCCCACTCCCTACCCCTCCCACACTTTCTCACATTAACAACATCCTTCATTAGTGTGGTACATTTGTTACAATTGGTGAACACATACTGGAGCATTGCCACTAAGCGTGGATTATAGTTTACATTATAGTTTACACTCTGTCCCACACAATTTTGTAAGTTATGACAAAATGTATAATGGCCTGTATCCATCATTGCAACATCATTCAGGACAATTCCAATGTCCCAAAAATGCTCCCATATTATACCTATTTTTCCCTCTCCCTCCCCTCAGAACCACCAGTGGCCACTGCCTCCACATCAATGATAAAAGTTCTTCCATTGCTAGAATCACAGTAAGTCTATATTAGAATAACAGTAAGTCTACTCTAGTCCATCGTTCATTCCCCAATTCTGAGAATTCTGGGATGGTGATGCCCACTCTGCCTCTAATTGAGAGGGGACTTAAATCCCATGGGGCAGATGAATGGGACTATCTTGCTTGCAGTTGTAGATGTTTGTTTGTTTCTTATTTATTATTAATACTATTATTGAAATAATGAAAATGCTCTAACAATGACTGAAGTGATGAACGCACATCTAAGTGATCATACCAAATACCATTAATTGTACACTTTGGATGAATTGTATGCTTTATTAATATGTATCACTAAAATTGATTTGTTAAAAAAAATAGGATGGTATATGGTAATTCTGTATTTTATGTATAATTGTCCTGTAAACCCATAACTTCTCTAATAAAAGGAGAAAAAAAAGTACTGCCAAAAAAAAAAAAAAGTACTGCATGGCTATCACATGAAAGTAAACAGATGGGTGATATGTAAAGCATCTACTTTCCTTCACTTTTCTTTAGTGAGGCAATTGAATAGGTATTTCACAAATATTTAATTGTATTCTAAATGGTGGACAGATAATATTCTGGTAAAATTTTACTAAATGGATTAATAGATTTAAGCCTGAAACACCAAAGAGAACAAATGGCAAGAGGAATCAGTTAATAAGAAATTTTAACAAATCTCTGAGAGACAGAAAGCAGATGTAGCAATGGTAACTGATAAAGTACGGCTAAGGGAGTTTAAATTATGCAGCAAAAGCTATAGCCAAAAACAGATACTGCCAAATTTGCAGAACCCCAGATAGACTCAGGATTCCAATATCTGAGTTCTGAGAGATGGCAAGACTGGAAACAGGAAAATCAAGGAAACAAAAAACCAATGCACACACGCACACATACTTCTAATCTCTCATCATTGCTTAAAGAATGCCCAGCAACCAGGTACTTATTCCATAGGCAAAAATATCAGAGGGATATTAATGTTGAAGTTATTGTCAAAGATTTCCTATTCTTGCATTTATTTATTCGTTCAACTAATATTTACTCAGTATCCAGTAAGTGCCACACATTAGTCTAGATCCTAGGTATGCCTTCATTCAAGTAGGCTGTGAGAAATCGTATGCAGAAAAATAAATCAAGGCAATAGAGAAAGACAAGGTGAAGACAGAAAAAATATTTTTTTTAAAGTTCTTGACAAGGTCTTATCTAACTGGAACAAAGTGAAGTACAGATGCATGTGAATATCTGGGTAAGAGTGTTCTCAGCAGGAAGCAAATTTAAGGATCTTATAAATAAACCATCAATTCCCTTCCCACTAATCCTAAAAGTAATTGGCACATCTCACATACATGCATTGAGCTACCAATCAGTTTCACTTCACTTTCTATTGAGTGGGCAATCAAAGATCAACTGGCATTTGAATAAACAAGCAACAGGATAGATATATAAAAATAATGGTTCCAGGGGAAACGCATAATTTGAAAAAGGAAGAGAATTTTTTAAATGAAAAAATTTTAGTTTTCTCAAAATTTTTCAAGAATAGATTAAAATTATAAAATAAGAACAAATTCTGTGTAAAGTGAAGACTAAGAAAATATGATGAAAGTGTTGAAAATCAAAATATGATCATCAACCATATGATCCACTCCTAGATATATACCCAAAAGAAGTGAAAATGTATGTCCACATAAAAACTTGTAAATGAATGTCCATAGCAGTATTATTCATAATAGCCCAAAATAGAAAAAAATAAATATCCATCAACTGAAAAATGGATAAACAAAATTCCATATATCCATACAATGATATATTATTCAGCAATTAAATGACATATTGACACATGCTATGACATAGATGAACCTTGAAAAAAGTATACTAAGTAAAAGAAACCAGTCACAAAGGACCACATATTGTATGATACTTTTTATCTGAAATGTCCAAAATAGACAAATGTAGAGAGATGGACAGTAGATAAGTGGTTGTCTAGGACTAGGAAGAGTAAAAGGCTTGGGGGATGAGAATTAAAGGGCACAGGGTTACTTTTTGTGGTAATGAAAATGTTCACAAATTGATTGTGGTGATGGGTGCACAGCTCTGTAAATATACAAAAAGTCATAGAATTATACACTTTAAATGGGTGCATTGTATGATATGTGAATTATAACTTAATAAAACCATGTATTTACATATACATATGTACATATGTGTATATATATAATCATGAAACAAATACTCAAGAAAAATCTCCTAGTCAGAAGAACCAGACTCCAGATTAAAAGGGCCCCTCATGGGAGTGGATGTGGCTCAAGCAGTTGAGCTCCCACCTCCCACACGGGAGGTCCTGAGTTCACTTCAGTAACAAGCAAAACAGGATATAAATGCAATAACTTCCCCCCAGCATGGGACATGACTTCCAGGTATGAGCCTCCCTGGCACCGAGAGATTACTACCAAGCACCAACTAGCAATGCAACTGAAAAAAAACCTCAAATAAAAGGGGGAAAAGGTAAAGACAAATGAGTTTATATGGCTAAGAGAATCAAAGTGAGTCAGGAGGTCATCCCAGAGGTAACACTTATGCACATCTCAGCAGGATCTCATAGATTGCCAAAGTGGGTACTACTCCAAACAGTGGGGCTTCTGAGGGATCTGGAGACACCCAATTCCTATGGTCAGGGCAGATAGCTCTGGAGTTTGGTGCCTTGCCAGTGGGCCCTATTTTGGAGTTTGTGCTCCTGAGAGTGAGAGTTAGACTCAGTTATGGTTTCCCTAGACATGGCCCATCTGTCCCTTCTATTTAAACCTAATCATAACTCAATCATGCCCAGATTAACAGATCAGTTTACAAGCATGATCCAATTGTATTTTTGGAATTCATAATTACATCAAGCTAGCCAACGGCCACACTAAGCATCTTTTAAAATATTTTTTTAAAAATTTTACATGTATCTAGTACATTTAATTGAGAAATGTATTTTTTAAAAAAAGAAAGAAAGAAGAAAAAAAATGTGGATGAAAAACCAAGAGGGAAGAAAACAATGAATTCATCTAAGGAGAACAAAAAAGACAAGCCCCAAAATGCTAGTTGTGGAATAACTCTGGGTAAAGAAACTATCCGGACTGGAGCAGGACACAAGCCTCCTAGAAGGTGTTCAAGGATAAAGGGAATTCCAGAGACTGACTACAATCTTTGAGAAATAAAAGCAACTGAAGCATGAGAGAAAGGTAGATAAAGATTAAGTTTTAAAACAGCTTCATTTCTCTTAACAGGAAATCAATAGAAAATGTCTAAATCAAAAAAAAAATTAGGGTACTAAGTATATTATTTAGAGAAATGAAAGTAACTATTGCAAAAACTTAAAACAGAAGCAGTTAAAAATTAAATGGGGTTTTTTCTAACACAAGACTGGTGATAGAGACTGGTGGGAAAGTGGTCTATTATTTTTTTATAAACCCTTCTATAACATTTGATTTTTTTTTTACCCATAATTATGTATTACTTTGATAATATTTTTAAACAGTTAAAAATAATATATATTCATTTATGGATAACTTAGCATATGGAAAGTTCTATGCTAAGAACTCTTAGAGGTGCACAGTAGAAAAATTTATAATTTCCACTATCAGGGAGCTTTTTGGGGTGCAACCAAAATATACAAATCAACTATGGAATGTGATAAATTGAAATACAAATTAAAAGAGAGGTTATCCCTCCCCCCACCAAAAAAAAAGATGCAGTGGGTGATTAATTCTGCCTAAAAATAACATAAAGTTGTATGGCATTTGAACTAAACCCTAAATATTTGTAGAATTTTGATGGATGGAGAAAGCAAAAAGTATATTCTAGTGGTCCTAAAATACATTCCACAAAAGGACAATCATTTTTAGACATTCCTCATCAAAAGCCAATTACACTTTCCAGGAAGGAGCTGTTATTTTTGAAATACTCATCTGAAGAGGAGAAGAAATATTCAGAATATTTCATGCTAAGCTCAGACTTACCTGTACCAGAAAATATTCCCTTAGCTTGTGAGTCACTTAGTTACTTAAAGACTAAAACCCTGAGAGAAACAAGATTATTTTGTGTGTCAGTGACCATAAAGATTAAATTCATTTATCTAGAACAGTTTCTGTTGACTTAAATATACTTTAAATGGACTTCTCTAATGCTGTAATAAAAATAGCAGAGCTTGTACCTGGAAAACATTCATATTGAATCGCAGTTTGAGTGCAGGGCTTTTTTTCCTGTTTTTTTTTTTTTATTATTAGTGTGTCTTAGTAGTTTCTAACTCCAAAGTTAGATTTTTACTGAAGGCTTAGATTTATAACTAAATCTATTACTATCTTGACTACCAAACTTGATCTATGTATTTTATTTATCATTGATTTTTTTTTAAAGAAGTGAGGTTTTTCCATCTGAAGTCAATTTGAAGTCAAAATCGGTGATCTATACTATAATGAGTTTTGCTATGAAATCATTTAAGGAAAATCACAAGAACATTTTTTATTAAGACAAGTTCATCTTTGTTGCCTAATATATTTTTTATTCTTTTATTAGAGTAGTTGTACATTTACAGAAAAATCATGCCTAAAACACAGAATTCCCATATAGCCCCTATTATTATCACCTTGCATTAATGTGGTACATTTGCTACAATTCATGAAAGAGCATTTTTATAATTGTACTATTAACTATGGTCCATTGCTTACAACAGCGTTCACTGTTTATGTTGTATAGTTTTCTGGTTTTTGTTTATTTTTATTATAGAAATGTATATGCAGTCCGAACTTTCTCCTTTTAACCACATTCAAACATATATACTTCAGTGCTATTAATAGTATTCACAATGTTGTGCTGCCATCACTAACATCCATCACCAAAACATTTTGATCAACTCAAATAGAAACTCTGGGCAATTTAAAAATTAACTTCCCATTCCCTATCCCCACCCCAGCACCTGGTACCCTATGCCTAATATTTTTAAAAGAACTATTTTACTTTGAAGAACCTGTGCTTTTCAGTACTTGAATATACACCAAAATGCTATGGGGATGAGAGAAGGGCATCTGAATATTTTAAAAGTTTAAAAAGGAGATTTACTAGGTAATGGTGATTTTTTTTAATATCTTTTTTTTTTAATGAGGATAACAATTTTTTTTAAGATTTATTTTATTTTTTATTTATTTATCCCCACCCCCTTGCTGCTTGTGCTCGCTGTGTCCATTTGCTGTGCGTTTTTCTGTGTCTGCTTGTCTCCCTTTGTTGCGTCATCTTGCTGCACCAGCTCACGGCGCCGCGTGGGCCGTCAGCTCACAGCACCGCACAGGTTGGTTTGCCTTCTCCAGGAGGCCCCGGGAATCGAACCCAAGGCCTCCCATATGGTAAGCAGGAGCCCAACCACTTGAGCCACACTCGCTTCCCTGATATCTTAATTTTTATTAAAATCTCCTCTGTCTCTTGTCTATTCTTCCACTTTACATGGTTAAGCTCAACTCCTTTTACATATTGACCTCATTTACTCAGGCAGAGAGATAAGACTACTGGGTAAGAAAAATATGTATCAGCAAATACTTATTGAGTGCCTGCTTTGTACATAAAACTATGCCAGATGCCCTGGAGAATACAAAAGTAGAATGATACCTGATCTTTGTAAGGAGAGACTAAAAGAATGTGAAAATAAGTGCCAGTGGGAAGGGCACAGCCTGCTGAGCTGGAGTGAGGAGAACTGACAGCCTCCAGGGAAGGTCTCGGCCTTGGGTGGGTGGGTAGAGAGGAGAAGCAAGGGCAGTCCAAGCAAGGAGGACTACATGAGCACAGTTGCAGAGCAAGGAGATACATGTATATATATACACTTTTTTTTTTTTAGGTACCTGGGCCGGGGATTTAACCTGATACCTTGTATGCAGGAAGCCAGTGCTCAAACACTGAGCCACATCGGCTCCCCTGAGTTGTTTTTCTCATTTGTTTGCTTGTTTGTTTTTGTTTTTAGGAGGCACCTGGGACCGAACATGGGACCTCCCATGTGGGAAGCAGGCACCCAACTGCTTGAGCCACATCCACTCCCCAAAGTATATTTTATTTGAAGTTCTATTTTGACCAAACTGACACAAACTCTCAGTTAGGGAAGAGCAGGATACAGTTGGAATAGTTAGGAGGCAATTGGCAACAATGTTGAAAGTATTGGGTAGGCAACAGGAAAGCATTGATACATCGTGAAATGGAAGGAGGTGATATAGCAACACCAGCATTTTGGGGAGATTACTACTACAGCCATGAACAGAATAGGTATTAGAGGAACTATAGGGATAGAAGATTATTCAACTTTCTAGATGTGAGGTAATGGGAATCTGGATTATGGTGGTAGAAGAAAAAAATAGAAAAAACAGAAATGAAAAAAAAATCAAGAAAAGAATCAACCGGACTTGTTTGTTGACTAATTTGTGTGAGCACTTGGATGTATATGTAAGCATAGTTATAAACCTCCAATTGCAGCATGTTCAAAAATGACCACAGATTGGTACATCGGGGTAAAATGGGGCTTCCTCTAGAATTCTGAATAAAAGAATTAAGGTTATCCTGTGAATACTAAACATATTTGGCTTTCAGGGTTTTGTTTTGTTTTTGTTTTTTTCTGATAGAAGTAATGTATTTATTATAAAAATTAAATCTATATTTAAAACTCAAAGCAAAAGGAGGCATAGTAGTAGCTATTACTTTTGTCCATCCAGCACGCCTCTCCCTTCTTCTTCTGTTACATGCAGACTTCACAGCATGGCTTCATGGGATGCAGCCTAGAGTTCTATCTCTTCCCAGGCACAAAGATTGGTCCAGCAATGGGCATGAGCTCCTAGGATTTCTCTGCTAGGGCTGACAGGAGAAGTACCACTTGTCTCTCAAGTCACTAAATCAAAGGCTGCCTGCAGACATGTCACCTTCAACCATCCCTCCTCCCCATGAAGAGTCAGGATGCCATGGAAGAGAATGGAGTTAGTTTCAAAGGGAAGCAGAAACAAGACAGAGACCAAGAGAGCCCTGATCTCATTCAGTTCCCCGGTCCTAATCATGGCTAAGGTTGATGAGAATTTTGCCTTTTCCATTTGGTTACAGATGTTGATACATTTTCTTCTGTTGTTTCAGCTAAAGTGGGCTTCTATCACTGCAACCAAGAGTCTTGGCAATTCAGGATGAAAGTGAGAGTAAACAATTTTAGAATCATGATAATAATCATGGGCTCTAAAATGAGACAGACCTGTGTTCAATTCTGACTCTTATACTAATTAACATGTGACCCAGGTCAAATTACTTAACTCTCAGATTACTCAAGTCTAAAATGGAAAGTAGTACTGGCATTGCATGGTCTTGTGGAAATTCCCTGATGTAACATATATGCCAGTTATGATACCAGTAAATGTCCAGTAATGATATGTTGTTGCTGTTATTATTGTCATTAACTTAAGTATCATGATCTAGGAAGGTAGAATTGTTTTTAGGACCAAACAAGACTTGAATATAAGCTTATAAATGGTATTAATATATCTAAAGAAATAATATGTTAACCAGAAGGAGGTTTAATCAAAGAGCTATACTTTGGCTGGTCCCCTGCAAGATGACATAAGTGTGGAGTCCTCTTGGAAGATGGATGCATCTTAATTGCTCTTAGAAAGTTCTACTATTCTTTGGGTCACATGAACTGCTCTCTTTCTCTGATTCCATATTCACCAGAATGTCTCTTGATATGGTCCACTGGGCAATTCCTCTAAGAGAGTTCAGTGGTGACTAAAAAGAGACTGGACTCCCTTCTGCTGCTTTTGCAGCTGCTTTCCAAGGTTGTCCCTTCGCTTTGTCTACTTGCCCTAAAAAAAAATTGCCTTCACTGTCTCTAAGGCTGCATTGCAAGCCCAAATGGCTACACAGGCTAAGCAGGTAATGTAAATGAGAGAGGCAGGCTGGGTGAAGACAGGAGTGGTGGGGACTTGTTGAACCACAGGGAGTGTGCCCTCTCTTCTCAGATCCAGCCAATTGTTGCATATGGAATGCAGGCCCAGTATCGACAGATTGTTTGATTTTTAAAAAGAAGCTGGAAACATGGATTTTAGTATAAAATAATGCTCTTTTATTAAAATTTTAAACACTATGTAAGCCAGACAAAATCTACCAGACTTAATCCACAGCTATCGGTTTGAAAGCTCTACTCTTGACTGTGGGTAACCTCAATCAATAGCTCCTCTGGCCACATCTTTCAGCACTCCTAATTCCTTGACTGTGTCAGCCAGGATCCATGCTGACTGATGCTGCTCTCAACCTGCATGTCACATTCCTTCTTTTTACCCAGCTTATTGGTCTCTCTTGAGTCTTAGATCATTGTGGTCTCTCTGCTCTCTCTTTGATGGAAAGGATGTTACATCTGTCCTTTTACCTTATGCAGGAAGAAATAGTTCTGAGCAGAGGACCACTGAGGGAGAAATCCCCTGAGAAACAAAAGACTTCTTCCTTTATGAAATTTTCCTTTTTCTATTTCAAAGACACCCCTCTTCTCCACAAAAGAGCCCAGCCTAATATTCACAAGCTATGTGTATTAGTCAGCCAAAGAGGTGCTGATGCAAAATACCAGAAATCGGTTGGTCTTTATAAAAGGTATTTATTTGGGGTAGAAGTCCACAGTTACCAGGCCATAAAGCATAAGTTTCTTTCGTCACCCAAGTCCATTGCCACGTGTTGGAGCAAGACAGCTGCCGACGTTTGCCAAAGTTCAGGCTTCTTGGGTTCGTCTCTTCCCGGGGCTGCGTTTCTCTCCGGGCTTAGCTTTTCTGGTTCCTCCACAAGGTCAGCTGTAGACTATGAGGCTCTCTAGGCTTTGCTTCTCTCCACAAGGCCAGCTGTAAACTATCAGGCGAATGGCTTGTCTCTATCCCGGGGCCTTCTCTCCAAGCTCTCTTACTTCCCGGGGCTCCAGTTCAAGACTCCAGCATCAAAACTTGCTCCAGCGCTGTCCTTTGCCCTGTCTTTTATCTTCGATTCCCCCACCCACCAAGGGGTGGGGCTAAACACCCTACTGCCGTGGCCCAGTTAACGCCCTAATCATAACTTAATCATGCCCAGATTAGCATACCAGTTTACAAGCATGATCCAATATTTATTTTTTGAATTCATAATTACATCAAACTGCCAAACTGCAACGCTATGCTTTACTTTCAAATTTCGCCTAAACAAACAAACATGACTTACAGAAATGTTAAGGACTCTAACACATTTTTGCCCAAGCAAGTATGGAAATTTGTTTATTCTTACTGTAAATACATGAACTTAATTGGTTTTTTGTTTGTTTGTTTGTTTAGGTTTTGAGGTATTGGGGCCAGGGATTGAACCCAGGCCTCATATGTGGGAAGCGGTGCTCAACCGCTGAGACATATTGGCTTCCCTGAGTTGGTTTTTTTCTTTTTTCTTTTTTTTTTTTTTTTTTTGCTTGTTTTTTGTTTTGTTTTGTTTTTAGGAGGCACCAGGGACCAAACCCAGGACTTCCCATGTCTGAAGCAGGACTCAACCACTTGAGCCACATCTGTTCCCCGAACTTGTTATTTAATTCTTATTATCTTCTTTCCCTTACCTCTATTATTGGGATAAACATGTATTCCTTTGACATCATCTATATAAAATTTTCATTATAGAATGCCTAGAGAAGGACCACATGATGTAGGTAGGCATTTAATAAATGCTCTTAATAATTTTTTAAAATTTTAAATATCAATTTGGAAGTACAGGTAAGCCTCTGCTACCTCTCAAACTCCACCAAAAGGACAGCAAAGGCATTTTTAAGGCATAAATCCAAGAGGACAAAGAAAATGATATACATACTGACAGCCACTAAACTTTAGAAAGTGGAGAGCAGAAAGACTAGCGGTAAATGACTTAGCAGATCTCAGAAAGCAAACATTGGGGAAAGCCAAGAACTAATCTGATTATACCATTGAACTTCCAAAGCCTTTGGAATTGGCAGCATCAACTAGCTCTTAAGCTGGAGGTGAAAGAAGGGCTAAAAACCAAGAGGATTAGTTGAAAGTGTGTTTAAGAAGCAATCTTCCCATACTCCTACCCTATGCCAGCAGACGACTGGAGGTTTACAATTTAAAGAGGGTAAAGAGAGGATCTGTGGACCAACAGACACCAAGCTAAGTCGAGTATAATGGGACCATTCTGAAAGTAAAGGGATTCGGTGAAAGTATGCAAACTGAATGTTGAGACCCTGAGCCTTCTTCCTTCTTCCCTCACCCAACTTCCAAGGTTCTAACAGCCAGAATTATACCTCCCAAGAAAGAGATTAGAAGTGGCTACTCTGGGGAGAATGTAACAAGGCTTAAGTAAAAGAACTGATGACAGTAATACCATGGGTTCCCCAGTAAAACATCCCATGAAGCAGATAGTTGACCATGTCCACCTCTATGCCAACAGAGACTCCAAACAACTTTTTTGGACCCCATTCTTACATATAAAATAGAAAACCAAGGACCACCACACATTCAATATAAAGACAGTCTGGGGGTGGGGGGTTGCAGGTGAGAAACAATGCAAAGGAAACAGGGACAATGCGATGAGAAGACATTTTACCAAAAAGTACCATTAACTTCCATGCAGAGACAAATAACCAAAACCAACAAAAATTCAGAGAATAAAAGTTAATTAATTAAAGATTTTGGACATTAAAAAATAAAATAGCAGAAATGAAAACCTCAGTAGAAGACTGGAGGATCACATGGAGGAAATATCCCTGAAAGAAGAGCAAAAAAACATTGATAGAAAATCAAGAGATTAAGTTCAAATAGAGAATTAGTTCAGCAAGTTCATCATTCAAGTAAGAAAATTTCCAGAATGAAAGAACAGAGAAAATGAATGAAATGAAATTGTCAAAAAATAATTTAATTCAAACCTATATGTGATGCTGGAGTTTGTAGGTGTACTTCCAGAGACTGGAGCCTCTGGCCTGCCCATGTGCCAGCTGTGCCTGGAATCTTGGTGGAGCTGCAACTCCTACTCTATGGCTCAATGGACTCACCAAGTCACCTAGTAAGGGGACGATGATGGACAACGGCCATCCCAGGGAATGGAGAAAGCCTGCAGCTGCAGGCAGGATAATCCCATCCACCGTATCCATGGGATATAAGCCCCCTCTCACTTGGAGCTGGAGTGGATATCACCATCCCAAACTCCTCAGGATTGGGGAAAGAGCTATGGACTAGAGTGGACTTAATGGTATTCTGTTGTAGACACATTGTGACTCAAGCAATGGAAGAAATTACAACAGTGAGGTGGAGCCAGTGGCCACTGGACGCTTTTGGGGCAGGGAAGGGAAAAGCAGTTGTAATACAGCTGCTTTTTCAGGACTTGGGAATTATCCTGAGTGACATTACAACGACAGATATAGGCCATTTTACATCAGCATATACCATGCAGAACTGTGTGGGAGAGAGCGTGGTCTACAATGTGAACTATGGTCCATGCTTAGTGGCAAAGCCCCAGGATGTGTATATCCATTGCAGGTGATGCGCCACACTAATGAGAGATGTTTATGTGGGGTGTTATGGGAGGTGTGGGAGGTGGGGAACATGGGAATCCCTGTAATTTTTGTGTAGCATTTATGTAATCCAAGCAACTTTTTAAAAATTTTTTTAAGTAATTTAAGAAAATATCCAGAACTAAAACGTATGAGTTTTCTATTTTAATAGTACTCTGAGTGCCCGTTCAATAGCTGCACACCAAGATACATCATTGTGAAATTACAGAATCCTAGACTGGAAAAAGATTTTTCCAGAGAAAAAGCAAGCACATTTTTTTTTTAAGATTTATTTATTTATTTTATCCATTTTAACCCTCCCTTCCCACCCCCGTTTTGCTGTTTTGTGTCCATTTGTTTTGTGTCCATTCTCTGTGTCTGTTTCCTGCCCTCTCTGCTCATCCTTCTCCTCCAGTCTTCACCGGGATTCGATCCTGGGGACCTCCGACGTGGGAAAGAGGCATTCTGCCACCTGCACCATCTCAGTTCCTGTTGTTGTGGCCTGTCTCATCTTGGTTCTCCCCTGTGTCTCTCTCCTGTTATGTCATCATCTTGCCTGGTGGCACGTCCGCACACAAAGCCTAACGGCACACGTGCCTTCTACACTTTTTTTTTAATCGGGAGGTCCCAGGGATTGAACCCAGTTCCCTCCATATGGCAGATGGACGCCCAACCATCTGAGCCACATCTGCCCCCCAAAAAGGTATATTTCATATAAAAGACCAAGGATGAGAACAGCATTGGACTTCCTAGCAAAAACATTGGAGCTAGAAACCAATAAAGTAATACTTACAAAATTTTGCAGCAAAATGATTCCCAATCTAGAAATCCATATCCCAGAAAACCATTAACTAATTATGGGAGTAGAATAAAGGCATATTTAGACATTCAGTGCACCAAAATATTTGCCTGCCTTGTATCCATTTACAGAAAGCAACTGGAGGATATGCTCTGTCAAAATGAGTAAGTAAACTAAGTAAGAATAAAGTAAAAATAAAGCATGAGATCCACACAATGAGAGAGAGAGAGAGAAAGAGAGAGAGAGAGATAAGGGAATAAGGGAAATAAGGGAATCCCAAATTGATGGTGGGGGGGGGTGGAACAAAACTTCTATAGGAAAGGAAAATTAATAATAGTATATTATGTGGCTCTTACATAGTCATAATTATGTTACTACTAACCAAAATAGCAATGTAACCCTCTTTGAAAGATAGAAGGTTGGGAAGTATGAGTGAATAGGAGTTAAAAAATGCATGTAAAAAAAAATTTTTTTTTAATTAAAAAAAAATGCATGTAAAAGAGAACTAGATCTTTACCTTCCATGGTTGTAAATCAATAATAATGCCTAAGGGAAGCAGGTGTGGCTCAATCGATAGAGCCCCCGTTTACCATGTGTGAGCGAACCCGGGGCCTCCTTGTGAGGGCAGGCCAGCCCGCGCAGCGCAGTGGGCAGATGCAGTGGGACCTCACAGCAAGGGGAAGATAAGCAGACACGGAGAAAACACACAGTGAATGGACACAGCAAGCACAAGCAGCAAGGGGGGGGGGGATAAATAAATAATAAAATAAATAAATAAATAAATCTTTAAAAAATAGTAATAATAATAATAATGCCTAAAATTGAAAAAAATAAAGAGGCAGAAATATGAACACATTACTTGAGATAAGAAGATAAATACCTTTCCCCCACAAACAGTTAATAGAGTTGAAAGTATTGCTCTGGAGAATGGGAAATGAAA
>JAQZBX010039246.1:0-14874 GCA_029593785.1 Cabassous unicinctus
AAATAAAAATAAATAAATCTTTAAAAAAAAAAAAATAAATAAAAGCATACATAAGTAGAGGAATGACCCCACTGACAGAAATTGCTTAGTTAATATCTGGAGACATGAGTCATACTATTATATGTGGCCCTCAGCCCCTGAAAATATTAGAAAAAGATGACAGACTTCCCAGTTAGATAAAAATGTAATCATCATAGCAACAACAAAGTCTTTACTTGTCAGAGGAAACTATGAGGCCAACTGACTACAGAATATTAAAACTGTGCTTTATAAATGCTGCATGAAATAAAAGCGTGACTTCAGTGTATCTGATAATAGGTGGAAAATAATGTGAGTTTTCTAAAGTTTCTCTGACGGGAGCTAATGTCGACAAAGGTATGTCTATTAGTTTTTTTTTCCTTAAAAATGTAACTATCTTTTAAAATATACATAATAGTATTGCTCTATTTATTAGCCTTTATCTCATTTTCACTGAATTTATTATCTATTAATAGATGATACCAATTAATTTATTTGCACCTGGGTAACTTTTCTTATACTTTATTCTGTTTGTCTGTGTATGCCTGGCCCTCAGAATTTGGTCTGTGAAGATGAAAACATTCTTCTCCAAACTGGTTAAAAGCACCAGGAAAGGAACTCTTTCTCCTTCCTCGTGTGGAAGGTTCCTCCCATTGTGGGTTTTATCTTCCTTGCTCCATACATGTGATTTGGAGAATTGGGCTTTTCTCTCTGATTAATGTTCACTGAATATTGGTGAATAAGCTTTCCCAGAGTATAAACGGTGTGCCATTGAAATAGTATTAGGTCTTTGTCACTAAGTACACAGGACAGTCTGTTTGGTACACTGGAGAAAGAATAAAAGATACTTTGGCATTGTGGTTATCATTCTGAACAGAATGCCTGTTAAATTCTTTACCTGTCAGAAAGGATCAAATTCATTTGGGGGCATGTATTGCCTTGGTGACTTCATTTGGTACTTAAGATAGTTTCAGGGAGAGGAACCAAAAAGGCAACCTGAATCAAGTTAAGATTTTCTTCTTAGAAACAGGAATTCATTTGCTTTGGTTATATTCAGGCTTTTATATGTTGTCATCATTATGCAAAATAACTGATTAAAGCTAGGCAAACAGACTTACAGAATAGCTTAAAAAAGGGGAGGGGGGCAGATAGAGAAGCATAAGCTGTTAATAATGATTTCCTTCTTGAGGAAAAAGGGTTAAAATCATTGAAGAACTTTAATGACCCACATTTTAACTTTAGTGAATATTTCCAAATCCAATACTAAACAGTGTGCACTCAGTTTTTCAGGAAGTATTTAGAGACTCCGTATATTAATGCAGGCCTCTTTTTTTTTTTTTTTTTCTTTTTCTTTTCTTGCCTCATGCTGCCTGCCATTTAATTGTTCCTCAACATCTCTAAATAGGTACTGGGAATTTTTCATATTTTCTCTGTTTTGGATAGCTGAAAAGTGTGTGTGATAAGACTGTTAAAATTATATATAATATAGTATAAATTATATATAATATAGTGTAGTTTTAAAGTCTGAATTTCAGGCTAGCCCTCTGTATGCCTGGTCAATTGTAAAACATGATGTGTCTCATCTAGGGCCTTGCTGTTCTGGTAAAGAAATGAGACATAAATGAAGCATTGATAAGTGCTTGAAGTCATGCTTAAAAAAGTGCTTGTGAACTGAAAAAACAAATTATTGATAAGGCTGAAATCAATGTAAAGCTTCCCAACTCAGAGGTGTAGTGCCATTTCTTTGTTCAAGGACCTTCAGTGTCTCCCGTTTATTCTCTAAATTAGATCCTAGTTCCTTAGCTTGCATACAGTGTCACCCTAGTTCCCTTTCTAGCTTTATCTCCTGCACCCTTGCTGGTATCCTATGCTTCAGCTGAACCAAACTGTGCTTTTTCCTCAGTGTGCCATGCCTTTGCATATGCTGTTCCCTCTGACTCAGAATTTCTCAACCATGTCACTATTGATATTTCAGTGGCTAACTCTTTGTTTTGAGGGCTGTCCTGTGCATTGTAAGATGTTTAGCAGCGTCTCTGGCCTCTACCCTCTAGATGCCAGTAGCACCCCTACCCCTGTTGTAACAACCAAAAATGTCTCCAGACATTGTCAAATGCACCCCTGGTTGAGAACTACTGCTCTACCTGGTGAGCTATTCAGCTCTACCATATCTACATCATACTTGTCTACCTTTCAAGCTTTATCTCAAATACTATTTGTTCTAAGACCTGTTCCTGTTGTCTCTCTGCTTCCCTGTTCCTGCCTTATTCACAGCTGTATTTCCAGTGCCTGGTAAGAGTTATCCCAATCATCTGTAATTCCATGGATTCTTTCTTAAATGTTTCCTCCCTGTCTTCTGGAATACCAGCTCCATGATCAGCAGACTCACCTGTATTCTTGTTTCTTCTCACATCGTTCCCTTCGCAATTAATTTAAATATTCCCTTTGACCCTCTCAAATGGGATATGTACATACCACATATGTCCAGTGTTGAGATAAGATCAGCATCTTTAATCCCCAGTTCCACTTACAAATTATTTCTGCCATACATTTCTGGAAATCTCCTCTGTTGTGGCTTCTGCCATTCAGCTACACCAACCATCACCTTCTCTTTATTACTAACATCTACCAGTTTTTTAGTAATACCTACTAGACAGTTCTCTAGACCTTGCCATTGTTTTAGGTGATTTCACTGTTCACAGAGATGATCCAGACCAGCACTGTTACCTCCCCACCTCAAAAACACACTTCCTGATTCACTCCCTGCACCTTCACCTTTTAGGTGCCAGAAAATATACCATCATCAAAATCACTAATCAGATACACCACTCTCCTACCACTACCTCCTGTCCTGGGCTGCTTGCTCAAGTACCTTCCCTGCAACACTTCTCGCCCATGAATCACCCAGCTTATAATTGACTGAGCTGACTCTCTTGATTCCAAAACCTGGGTCCTCTCCAATTTATACCACAATGAATAAAACTCAAGTCCTTACAGTGGCCTGCAGGGTTCTGTGTGACCTGACCTCCCTGTCCCTTCCAACCTGATCTTCTCCCCTTTCCCTTACACGCACTGCCCCAGCTACAGAAGCCTCTGTGGCATGTTTTCCTCAGACAAGCCAGCCATTCTCAAACCTCATGCATTTACACTTGCTGAACCATCTACAGGGTTGCTTTCCCCCTAGAGATCAACATGATTCACTCCATCATCTACCATCCTTACTCAAATATCACTTTCTAAATGGACCTTGCTGAAATTCCAAATACTCCTCCCAAGTTAACATTTCCTATCCACCTTCCCTGCTTTATTGTTCTCTCTAGCAAAACATATTTTACTTATATAAAAATGAAAGGACAAATGTTTCTGCCTGTTTTCTGATATATTCCCAGCTTGAACCATGCCTGGCCTATGTTAGGCCAAAAAATGTAGGAATGTAGGAATGGATGGATGACATGTACACATATTTATCCTACTACTGAAGTAATTCCTAGGATATTAATGCTTCAGAGGTAATGTATCTCAGTTATTGTTCCCAAATCAGAGAAGCAGAGTTGACAGGAAATAATCTCACGATAGAATCTTTCACTTTCTAGCAGATGCGTGCATTTGTGTATTTCTAATATTTATCTTTGCTTATTTTCTAAAATAACCTTTGGAAGCCTTTCACATGGATAGGTCTTGATTAACAGGTGATGGTTAAAAAGAAATATATATAGTGTTTATAGTCCTACTTCTGAAAGAATTTAAAGGAATCTTAAAGGGTATATATGCTGTAAAATAAGGACAAAAAACTTGAACACATCTCAGAGATGCTTTTAAAGACCCGAGGAATAGTTGTTAGACCCAGGGCATTTAATGTGACCTAAACATTTGAGCAAATTAAAACATTTGGGTACAAATTTATTCTCAGTTTCACAATAGCTAAGACCAAAAGGAAATTTTTTGGAGTGTGAAATTTGAGTGTCTCACAGAAAAACACACTCACCTTCATCTACAGAGATAAATTTACTTGGAACTCCAATCCAGTAGAAACATAATATAATGTAATGTAATATAATATTGTAATATAATGTAATATATAATACAACATAATATATAATACAATACAATATAATATGATGGCCTTCAATTGTAGAATCTTAAGATATACAGAAAATTTGTTCAAATGGATACTTCATATAAATGTCCTTACGTCCATGGTTTCTGATGAAAAATCAGTACTTAATCTACTTGGACTTAATCTACATGGATACCCTTGTCCATAATAAATTACTTTTCTCTTTCAGCTTTCAGAACCCTCCCCCCACCCTCACCCCTCCTATGTGTCTGGGCGTATTTCTATTCAAGTTTATCCAGTTTAGTGTTCTTTGGGCTTCTTGGATGTGCGTATTCATGTGTTTTGCCAAAATGGGAGAGTTTTCTGTCATTATTTCTTTGAATATTCCTTCTGCTCCTTTCTTTTTCTTTCCTTCTTCCTCTGGGACTCCCATAATGCATGTATCAGTATCATTCATGGTGCCCCACATGTCTCAGACTATTTTAACTTTATCTAATTCTTTTTTCATTCTGCTCCTCAGCCTGATTCATTTCAATTATCTTATCTTCGAGATCACTGATTCATTCTTCTGCCAGCTCCAGTATGCCTTTGAGACGCTCTAAGGAATTTTTTTATTCAGTTATTGTGGACTTCACCTCCTATATTTCCTTTTGGTTCCTTTTTATAATTTCTATCTCTCAATTTTGAGATTCTTATTTTGTTTATTTATTGTATTATTGATATCTCATTTCTTTTTTCTGTGTTTTCCTTTAGCTCTTTGAGCATATTGAAGACCAGTTTTTACAATCGTTCTCTGGTGTTTGTTATTTGATTTTATTTTTTGATGGTTTCTGAAGTTTTATCTTGTTCCTTTAGATGAACTATCATTTCCTGTTGCATTGTCTCATAATCTTTTGTTTAACACTGAACATTTCAGTATTTACAGTGTTAACTCTGGAATTTAGTCCCTGTGTTGTCTGCTCCTAAAGTTTCTCTCCAGCTAGTGACATAGCAGAGATTTCCTTGAGTGCCATTAGCTAACAAAAACAAACAGCCCAATGTGAAAAAACTCTTCCCATAGTCTTCACAAATTTGCTCTCTGGGGGCTGGCACTCTTCTTCAGAGTGTAGCCCTTTACCAAGAAAGTCATTCCAAGGTAAAAGCGTGGGGTCTTCACCTCTTTTCTGAGCATGTCTTGTCCTAGGTGTGTGTTCCTGGTCTTAAGAATTTCCCATTTATAAGGATCAAAATGTACCCTCTGGACCAGGTGAACACTGGGGGATTGCAGGTATGTGGTTGAAAGTACAAAGTTGGGAATGCTTTTATGGCAATATGACAAGGAAGGGTTACTGATTTAGAGTGTTAGATGGGGGTACATTCGGGACAGGGCGCACCTGGAGCAGGTTTCTAGGAAGTGTGTGAGTGATCATTTTGTCATAATGTGTTGTATCAGTGGGTGGAGACCCACATAATGAGTGGGAAGGAGTTGGACTCCCATCCTTGGGAGGACTGATTGTTCAGAAATAGACAGGCAGGAGTCTCTCAAGAGCAAGGGCAGTTCCTAATAGGGGAGGACAAAGTGTGTCAAGACCTCAGTCTTGTTGCATGTAACTATGAATCTTGTCATCCTATGAGTCAAGCCAGGGGGTCGCTGTGGGCCCCGGAGAGAGGAGGTGGGAGGAATAGAATATATCAAATGGGGTATTTAGTGATCAGTGGAAATGTTCTGCATGATCTTACAGTGATGGACACAGGACATGGTAAATATCATCAAAATTTATAAAAGTGTACAGTCTAAAATGTAAACTATAATGTAAACCATTGACCATGTTTAGTAGCTATGTTTCACTATTTGTATATGAGTTATAACAAAGGTACCATCCACATATAAAAAGGTATTAATATGGGGGCTTAGAAAGGGGACAATGTTGGGTATAAGAGAGTCTCCTATATTCTGTGTTCTAACAGTCCTTTATTCTAACCTTGCTGTGACCTAAAACTTCTTTGAAAACAAAATGAAAAATAGTGAGATACTGGGGAATGAATGGGGGAAGGTGCCGTGGTACAGGCAGGACACTAGATATTGTAGTGATGAAAGGCAAAATGTCAAAAAAAATTTTTTTTAATATTTTTCATTTTTTTAATATCCCAGTCTTTTAATTTAATTTTAGTTTTAGTTTTTTTTTTTAATTTGTATGTATTTTATCTCTTAGATTTAAACTTACTATTGTTTCATTTTCCTATTGATTGTATTTGGCTATTGTAATGGCTTCATCTTGAAAAAAGCTTTGGATCACATAAGGGTTACAACTGGGGTGGGGGAGGATCATTGGTGTGGGGTGTCAGTGATGGGGATACATGAGAGGAAGTTCACCTGAGCACACATATAAGGTATGTAAAAATGTTCAGATGTTCACGGGACATTGTCACAGTGGGTGGAGACTCACATAATAACCAAGAGAATACTGAATTCCCATCCTGGAGGGCTCTGCCACATTCTCTAAGGGACCAGCAACAGTCCCCCAAGTGCAGGGGCAGTGACTGGCAAGGGAGGATGATCCACTGATGGGCTCTTGATATTGATGACTAGGCTTATAAGCCTTTGCTCTAGAAATTGAAACTTAGCCTACTGTTACGGGGTGCCTAAGGGTTGCCTCCTGAGAGCCTCCTTGTTGTTCAAATGTGGCCTCTCTCTAAGCCAAACTTAGCATATGAATGCATTACCTTCCCCCCAGCATGGGACATGACTCCCGGGGATGAGCCTCCCTGACACCAAGGGATTGCTACCAAGCACCAACTAGCAATGCAACTGGAAAAAGACCTCAAATAAAAGGGGGCAAAGGTAAAGACAAATGAGTTTATTTGCCTAAGAGACTTCAAAGTGAATTGGGAGGTCATCCCAGAGGTAACGCTTATGCACATCTCAGCAGGATCTCATAGACTGCCAAAGTGGATACTACCCCCAAATAGTGTGGCTCCTGATGGCCCTGGAGACACCCAGATCCTGTGGTAAGGGCTGGTAGCTCCGGAGTTTGGTGCCTTGTCAGTGGGCCCTACTTTGGAGTTTGTGCTCCTAAGAGTGACAGAGTTGGACTCAGTTATGTCTTCCATGCACAAGGCTCATTTGTCCCTTCTATTTAAACCTATACTTGGTGCTGGAGTTTGTAGGTGTACGTCCAGAGACTGGAGTCTTTGGGTTGTCCATGTGCCAGCTGGGCCTGGAACCTCAGCAGAGTTGCAACACCTACTCTACAGCTCTTTGGACTCAACCAGAACAACTGGCGGGGAGATGATGATGGACAACGGCTGTCCCAAGGAACAGAGACAGTTTGCAGCTGCAGGCAGCATAGTCCCATCCATCTTCCCCATGGGATATAAGTCTCCTCTCAATTGGAGGTGGAGTGGATATCACCATCCCAGAATCCTCGGGATTGGGGACAGAGCTATGGACTAGAGTGGATTTAATGGTATTCTATTATAGACATATGATGGAAGAAATTACAATGGAAGAAATTACAAGATTGATGTGGAGCCAGTGGCCACTGGAGGCTCTGGGGGCAGGGAGAGGGAAAAACAATTGTAATACGGGGGCTTTTTCGGGACTTGAGAATTGTCCTGAGTGACATTGCAATGACAGATATAGGCCATTTTATATCATCACAGAACATGCAGAACTGTGTGGGAGAGAGTGTGGACTACAGTGTGAGCTATGGTCCGTGCTTAATGGCAAAGCCCCAAGATGTGTTTATCAATTGCAATGAATGTGCCACACTAATGAAGGATGTTTAGTGGGAGGTTGTGGGAGGTGTGGGAAGTGGGACATATGGAAATCCGTATATTTTTTGGGTAACATTTATGTAATCTAAGTATCTTTTAAAAATAATTTTTTTAAAAATGTATCCTCTGCTCCCTTTAAAACAGACTTCTCCCCCTTGGCTAGTCTATTATATGTCCAAAACCTGGGAATCCTTTGCTTTGATTTGAAGTGGTATTTGAAGTAGTAATTTGAAGCAGTACATCTTTTTCTTACACTGTCTTAGCTGTCAACAAGCTGCTTCTGCCAGTAGGGCAAGTTCTGGGAAGGCAGGCATATGTAAGAGTCTAGGTTCAGTCCTTTGTGGTGCCTCCCACTAAAATGGCACCAATGTACAGTCTCCCTAGTATGTGCTTACAGGTTATTTTGCTCCCTCTCGAACAGTGCCAGGGACCCACAATGGGCATACAGGCCAGCTCCACACTGTGGTGGGGAGCTAGGGAAGGGCCCAGCACGGGCGCCATGAACTTCTACCATATTTTATGGTGAATTTACTTGATTCTGCACTCCATCTGTTGATACAGCCCTCTCTTTTCCAGAGCTTGGAAAAATATGGCTTTGATAGTTTTTACTTTTTGTTCAAAGATTCTGCAGGGAACTGATCCCTGGAGTATCCTGTGTCACTATCTTGTTTAACCTTCTGCCATTTCACTTCTATTTTCTAAATGTCTTCTGTCTTTTTTTGTTCCTTTGTACCTTGTTTACTGCTTTCTTTTGCAGTAAGTTAATATTTTCTGGTGTAACATTTTAGTTCTTCTAATTTTTTCCCGTATAAACCTATACACACACAGACATACACACACATATATATATATTCTTATTATTGGTTGCTCTAGGGTTTACCATAACATCTTTTTTTTAATAAATTTTTTATTTTTAAATGAGCTTTAGATTACATAAATGTTGCATAAAAAATACAAGGGATTCCCATATGCTCCACTCCCTCCCCCTCCCAACTTTTCCACATCAACAACATTCTTCATTAGTGTGGTACATTTGATACAATTGATTAACACATTGAAGCATTGCTAGTAACCATGCACTACAGTTTACATTATAGTTTACACTCTGTCCCACACAATTTTGTAGGTTGTGACAAAATATACAATGGCCTGTATCCATCACTGCAATGTCATGCAAGACAAATCCAGTGTCCCGAAAATGTCACCATATTACACCTATTCTTCCCTTTCCCATCCCTCAGAACCTCTGGTGGCCACTGCCTTTATATCAGTGATAAGAGTTCTTCCATTGCTAGAATAATAATGTCTATAGTAGAATAATAATAAGTCTACTTTAGTCCATTGTTCATTTTCCAATCTTGAGAATTTTAGGATGGTGATGCCCACTCTGCTTCTAATTGAGAGGGAGCTTAGATCCCATGGGGCAGATGGATGGAACTATCTTGCTTGCAGTTGCAAACACTGTCTGTTCCTTGGGATGGGCATTGTCCATCATCATCTCCTTGTTAGTTGTCCTGGATGAGTCCAGTAGACTGAAGAGTAGATATTGCAACTCTGCTGAAATTCAGCGCTCAACTGGCACATGGACAAACCAAAGATTTAAGTCTCTGGAACATATATTTATCCAGTATAGTGCTAATTATAGGTTCAGATAAAAGGGGCAGAAGAACCATGTGTAGAGAACCTATAAATGAGTCTAACTCTGTTCCAAAGCAAACCCCACTGACAGGGTACTGAATTTCTGAGCTGTCTGCCCTGCTTATAGTTTCTGAATGTCTGTAGAGCACCTAGGAACCCCGCTATGTGAGGCACTGTTTACTTTGGCAGTCAAGGAGTTACCATATACATCTTATCAGTCTACTTCAGATAAACTCTAACTTAATTCGTGAGATATGGAAATGTTACTCTTATTAACTCTATTCCCTTTACATCCTTTTTGTGCTATTATCATCATACATATTACATCTATAATATATTACAAACCCACAATATATTGTTATAATTATTACTTTATAAAATGTTAGGTCTGTTAAAGGAGGAGAGAGAAGAAAGGACACCAAGTACATATTTAAAATATTATATTAACCTCTTCTTTTCCCTTTCTGGTTCTTTTCATTTGTTGTAAATTCAAGTTACCATCTGGTGTCATTTCCTTAGTCCAATACAGTTTTGTTCCTATTCATCTCCTTTATGCTGTTTTTGGCAAATATATTACATTTCTACATTATTGGCCCAGCAAAAAGATTATATACATATTGTTTTTTGTTGTTGTTGTTGTTTTTTGTTTGTTTGTTTGTTTTTTAAAGATTTATTTATTTTATTTTATTTATCCCCCCCTTGCTGCTTGTGCTGCTGTGTCCATTCGCTGCGTGTCCTCTCTGTGTCTGCTTATCTCCCCCTTGCTGTGAGGTCTTGCCGCATCAGCCCACGGCGCTGCGCGAGCCGGCCTGCCCTCACAAGGAGGCCCTGGGAAGCGAACCCGGGGCCTCTCATATGGTAAACGGGTGCTCTATCCATTGCACCACACCCGCTTCCTGCCGTGAGGTTGCTGCATCAGCCCACCGCACCGCTCAGGCCTGCGTGCCCTCACAAGGAGGCCTCGGGACGCGAACCCGGGCCTCCCATATGGTAAACGGGGGCTCTATCCACTGAGCCACACCCGCTTCCCTACATATTGTTTTATACAGTTGCTTTTTAAATAAGACAAGAAAGGAAAAGAAATAATCATTTATACTGTTTTTCAATGACATAATTACCTTTACCAGTGCACTGTTTATTTTTCAATTTGGATTCAAACAGTTTACTCTCTGGGATCAATTGCTTTCAGCCTGAAGAATTTTCTCTGGTATTTGTTATAAGGCAGGTCTAATAGCAATGGAGTCTCTCAGTTTTTGGTTATCTGGAAATATCTTTATTTACCCTCACTTTTTATTATGAGTTTTGCCAAATATTTGCTGATTCTTGGTTGTTAGTATTATTTTTTCATTCAGCACTTCAATTATGCCATCCCACTGCCTCCTGGCCTCCCTTGTTTCTGATAAGAAGTCAGCTGCTAGTCTTACTGTGATTCTTTTGTGCTTGAAGTATGTTCTCTTGCTGCTTTCCAGATTTTCTCTTTTGCTTTGGTTTTCAGAATTTTTATTATGATTTGCCTGAGTATGGATCTCTTTGCATTTATGCAACATGGAAGTCATTGAGCTTCTTGGATGTTTAGTTTAGTTTTCAGCCATAAACTCTTCAAATATTTTTTCCTGATCCCTCCTTTCTCTCCTCTCTTCTGGTACTTCCATTACACATGTGTCGGTGTGTTTAATGTGTTCCACTTTTTTCTCAGGCTCTGTTACTTTTTCTTCTATCTTTCTTTAGATTACATCTTCTCCAACAATCCAGTTCACTAATTCTTCTGGCAGTTCAACTCTAAGGTTTAGCTTCTTTAATGAATTTTTCATTTCAATACATGAGCTTTCCTACTCCATATTCTTTTCCATTTGATTCTTTTTTATAATTTTTGTTTCATCTCTTTTAATTAGACATTGTCCTCATAACTCCTTTACTTCTTAAAGCATGTTTACCTTCGGTTCTTTTAGAATATTTATAAGGACTAATTTGAAATTGTCTTAAATATGACATCTGGTCCCTTTCACAATACCTTCTTTTACCTGCTTTTATTCCTGTGTAGGGGTCATACTTTCCTGTTTCTTTGCATTTCTTATAATTTTTTGTTGAAAACTGAACATTTTAGATAATCGCTTCAGCCATCCCACAGAAATAATATGGATCCTCACCCACCTACCCTCCCAAAATTTGATTCAGATGTTGACACTGGTGATGTCACACATACCAAGATGGTATGAAAAGGATTATTACTCACATAATGAGGCTTACTGGGAAGAGCAGGCCAGGCCTCCTAAGCTGGTCTGAAAATAGCTTGGGGTTTTTATTTTGATCCAGAGGTGGGTCCTGAGTGAGGGTGCCTGCATGTAGGCAGGAGCTTACATGGTTCTAAATCCCCACCAACACCAAAGGAAGATGCATCTGAGCTTTCTTATCAGCTTTCCTAGATGTGGGACACAAGAGAATTGTGAGGCTTAAAAACTGTCACTAATCAGACATCAAAATACGAAGCCAGATTCATTTTTACAGTAATAAATAGTAGCAACTCTGGATATTGATGTCTCATCCCACATGCCCTCTTCCATGGCTTGTTATTGCTCTTTTCCTGTTTATTTATTTAGTGACTGGCTGGACTATTTTAATGAAGTGTATTTCTCCCTGCAATGTGAAGCTGCTGATGTTGCTTCTCAGAAGGAACAACCTTGGGTGTATGCACAGTCACCCTGGGATGGCAGTGGTTTTAGCAGAGGTCTCTCTCTCTCTTTCCCTTCTCACACCCAGCTATTATGCTCCATTAATTACCAGATGTTTTTGCAAACCTTGAGGCATAAATTTCTCTGTAGCCTGAAATAATTAAATTTAGTTTTTTTTTTCAGGGGTAGTGGTTTTTTTGTTTGTTTGTTTTTGTTTTTTTAGGTCAACATTTGAGATTTGTTCTGACCCCAGGAAGGGTTTTCTTAGGTCTTCCTTCAGACCTCTCTTTTACAGCCTGACTCTCCTCCTGGGCAAAATCTTTGAGCCATGACTACAGAGCTGGTACCAGGGACACAGGTGTACTTCTCTCTCTAAATGACACCCCTGCTTTAAAAGGTCCTTGGTGGGGATGGTAGGGTCTTCTTGGCATGCCTTCCCCACTATGATGCCTTCACCTTATGGACAAGCTGGGCAAGGGCAGTTGGGGCCTCAGTAATCGCAGCCTGCTACATATGAGGTAGAATCTCTACTATATGACTGTGGGCTGGGTGGAAGCAGGGAATCTCTGACCTCTTGGCCAGCACTCACTTGTAATTCAGCCTCTGATACTATAGCCATTTCCTAGGAGCTGTGGGAAAAGAATCCGTATGTTTTTGGCTGCATCTTTACAGGTCAGAGTCTCCATCACACTGAGATAGGAAAGGAGAGGGAAGAGAACAGGTCATGGTTCCAATACCATAGACTCTTGCTATTCTTACTGAGTTTTAGTAGATTTTCCTGAATAACTGTTTCTTCATATGTTGTCCTTGGTCAATTTCCAGAGACTTTAAGTGGTTGTTTTCTTAATAATTTTCCTCCATTATGCCTGTTTTATTGGGGAGTAGGTCTGTGGAACTTCTGCATTTGGTAGGCATTGGACAACCTAATGCCAAATAACTGGCAATTTTTGTTTAAACCTATAGCCGTGAATTTTTTTGCTCACTCTTCTTGGTGGGCCTTTTGCTACTTGAAGATTTTATGATTGATGAGCCATAAGATTATTCTAACATTTTATAGATTATCTGTATATAAATTAAATATAAAATCTTAATGAAGCAACATTAGAACTTTCCTACATGACTTAACAAACCAGTCCTTATTTTTGGTGCAGTGTTTTAATTAGATTTTCAGTTTTAAATTCTAAAAGTTTAAATTCTCATATAGGGCCCTTTGATGTTAAAAATAGAAAGGTTAAATCTCTTCTTATTGAAATGTGCAAGCACCCTTAACATGACTTACAAATGACATTCTCCTATTACAACAGGCAGAGAAGACTGAGGAAAAAGAAATTTGCTTGTAGGTTTATTAGTCACTATATGTTTTACTGTTTGCATTATAATTGTATGCTTTCTGTATCATTAAAGATGCACTTTTTTGGGAAGCGGGGGTGGCTCAGTCGATAGAGCCCCCGTTTACCATATGGGAGGCCCTGGGTTCGCTTCCTGGGGCCTCCTTGTGAGGGCAGGCAGGCCCGCGCAGCCTAGTGGGCTGATGCAGCAAGCCCTCACAACAGGAAGCGGGTGTGGCTCAACCGATAGAGCCCCCGTTTACCATGTGTGAGGCCCCGGGTTCGCTTCCCGGGGTCTCCTTGTGAGGGCAGGCCGGCCCGCGCGGCATGGTGGGCTGATGCAGCGGGACCTCACAGCAAGGGGGAGATAAGCAGACACGGAGAAGACACACAGCGAATAGACACAGCAAGCACAAGCAGCAAGGGGGGCATAAATAAATAAATAAATAAATCTTTAAAAATAAATAAATAAATAAAGATGCACTTTTGGTTTTAACATTACATTTCTTAAAGTATTTAATTAGTTGAGGCTTTAATGTATTGATGTACAGTTAGTTTTCATGTTTACTTACTATTATACTGTTTCTTCTTAAACAGAAATTTGTTTATAATTTCTCATGTGAGGTTTAGGGACTACTTTAATCAAATGCCATAATGCTGAAGAAATTTTTTACTTCTCAGAATTATCATTAACTTCATATTGTGTACAGCTGGAATGGGTATATGACCAGGTTTTTTTAGTGTTTACATTACATTTAATAAATAATCTCTACCTAACATTTTTTTTAGAATGAGTTAGAGGCGATGAGTGTGTGTCCCACTATTTTAATAAACTGCTTTAACTTGAAGTTTTTTAATGATCTGATATGTTTTAACTTGATCTGTATATAAAAGGCTTTATAAGCTATAACATGCCATTCATTGGTAGTGTTAGCACTTCACTGATGTATCATAATTCCTAAAACTTATTACTTAAGTTTCTGACCAGTACAAATGCCACCTTCATTAATGAAGCTCTCCTTAAATTCGCCCAAGCAGTGACTGGCTCTATGTTCATGTTCATGTTCGTAATTGTAGCAGAGTCATTGCCACATGATACTTATCTGTTTCTGTATCCTCTAGGTACAAAAACGTATCCTTTTCAAAATCAAAGAGCATGTCTCATTTGTGTTTCTCTTTCTAATACTTCATTGTGTGCCAGCCTACATAGGTGGTGCTTAAAAGATGTTGAATGAGTAGATGGCTATATGAAAGAAATCTTAAAGATCATTTTATAGGCAAAGAAATTATGTCCAGAGAGATTAATATTTTGCTTTAGTTTTTCCAAATTTTTAACATTTTATCACTGTATTGCTCTGGATTCAGCAAAAATATTCCCTTCCAGTATGTTTCTAGAAATTATGTATATTAG
>JAQZBX010039247.1:0-23101 GCA_029593785.1 Cabassous unicinctus
TAGACTAAACTGACTAATTAATATAAATAAGCACCTCTCACAGGCCTGGCATCAAATGAGCACTTAATAAATAGTAGCTGTTTTCAATACTTTATGTATCATATAATAAATTTCATTTTACAGAACAAAAGCATGTTTTATTTTATTAGAAATGCTACTTTTGGTTTTACCAAATAAGTACATTTAAAGTAATTGTAATAACTTTATGGAACATAATCTTTCTATACCAAATTATTTATTTTAATATTTGTGATTGACTTAATATGAATATTATTGAAAATTCCTATTTCTCCATTTAGTGTGATTTTGAAAGAAAGCCATATGCCTGTTATATTGTTATGTAGCTTAATCTTCAGTATCCTTTATGCTCCATTCCAAAGTTTAGAAGTAACATAATTTGATTGCATGTATTCCCATTGCGAGAGCAGCTTATTTATATTATGGATATGTCCAAAAGATTCATGAGTTTCAATAGTTCATAAATTATCAGCTTTAAGAAAGGGGGAACAAATATCATGAACATTATAGCCTATTAATGCCATCTGCATTGAATTTCTGAGGACAAATTTTGATGTGAATATATTTCTTCATAAGTTAATGTTATATTATCATTGAAAAAAAGTGGAATTTCAATTCATAAAGAACAGGCTAAAGATTTTTTTATGGAGTTCTTATTTTAGTTACTCCTTAAACTAAAGATTTTACCATATTTGAAGTATGATTTTCTTGTTAGTATATAAGAGCTCATTAATATTATCTTATAGCATCTCTAGGTTAATCAGGTAAAAATAAAAGCTCTTGTAGTTGCTTACATATAATCATGGCAAGAATTGAGACATAAAGTCCAGATTTTCACTTGTTTGTTAAAGTTGGAAAAATATGCATCTTGTTTTAAAAATTCTAATGATCTGATTCGTATCTTTATTCTAAAAATTTATATGTGAAAGCATCACAATTCAGATTAAGAATATACATATAGTAGATATGAATATAAGATTCCAGATGCATTCTAATATCTAATTTAGCTTTAGTTTAGGTCCATAATATCTAATCTATAATTAACTAAAAGTTACTTGATCAAAACAAATTTTATTTTTTATTCTTTGCATAACACAGAAAATGTATTTAAAAAGTTTTTAATATGTAAAAACACATATGTAGTTAAATAAGCACATACATAATTAACACAGTTCATAAATGTTAGCTATACAAATGAACCTCTGTGGAAATAATTGCTTGAATCTGAGACATTCAAGTTTTTCTGGACAATTCTGATTTAAATACTAAAAAGTAAGTATACTTCAATGAATTCTCATCATAATCTTCAATTCATAATTATAAAATGTCACTTACAGGGAATAGGACACTATAGTCAATCTATAGAATTTGATGTATGCATATAATATTGTATAATATTTAGATAGACCTTTTATAGATTATTAATATATTTATTTTTAGTGCATTTATTCATGGTGGAGTCATTCAGACTCATGGGCCTGGAACTTAGATTAGGTACTTAAAATTTTCGAAAACACTATATTTCTTACTGAGGAAAATGATAACTCTTTTATTCTGGAATTTTAAAGCATTAACTTAATCTCAGATTTCACATACACCTCACAGACTGTCTAATTTATTTGCTTATTTAGCTATCTGGATACCAGGAAAGAAAACAGCAAAATGACTGTGCCTAGTAAAGTTCTTAGGTAATTTGAGGGATAGAATTTTATTGCAGTCAGTAACAACAGTCTTACTTTTAATACCTAAGAAAGCTTCATCTGGATTAATGGTTTAAATGTATATGCAATATATACAGAGACCACGAGGTGCAGATGTCATACAGGAGAATTTGTAAAGTATCTTGATTTAGGTATAGTAGAATTTATATACACTCAAAAATAAGGTTGCCTTATAAAATGTAAGAAACCCAGTTAAGTTTGAATTTCATAAGTATGCCCCAAATCTTGTATCTGAAATTCAAATTTTTTTGGGAGTCCTAGGTTTTTATTTTCTAAACCATTTTTATAAATGATCTTATAGAGAAATTTGTAAAAAATCACTTTTGTTATTATTCACCTTTAAATATTGTATCAGTTAACTTAATAAGATGATTGATTAATAAAATGATAAATTGAATGAATAAACATTTGTAAACAAGACAATCTGTGTATGAATTAGAAAAAAAAATATTGGGATATGTCTGCCCAACTTACAAAATTATAATCACAAAAACCACATATATAATCCTTGTATTAGTCAGCCAAAGGGGTGCTGATGCAAAGTACCAGAAATCTGCTGGCTTTTCTAAAGGGCATTTATTTGGGGTAGAAACTTACAGTTATAAAGTCCTAAAGAGTCCAACTCAAGGTTGCTTTCTCACCAAAGTCTGTTGCTATGTGTTGAAGTAAGATAGTAGGGGATCTCTGCTTGGTCTCTATTTAGTTCTTCCTCTTAAGGCTCTGTGGGCCCAGCTTATTTTGATCTCAGCTGTAGGCTCGCATAGGACTTGTCTCTCTTCCCAGGGCTTTGGTCACAATAGCAAGAATGATATGACCAATTCTACCCTCTTCCATGAGAGTGTCTATTTATATATGCCCACCAAGGGGGTGGGGACTCAACCAGAGTCATGTACTATTGTCATGGTCGAATGAAAGCCCAAAGCTTAACATAATTTAATCAAAGACATCTCAGCTGAATCTAATACAATCAAAGGGTATCAAACCCAGAAGAATAGATTAATTTACAATCATAATCTCTATTTTGGGGATTCGTAAATAATCTCAAACCGCCACACCCCTTTTGAAGGTAACTTTATGATCTTAGCTATTAATATATAAATAAATATTACTGAGGATATTTGATTACTATTCTTGTCATTTTGCTAACCAATAGAATAATATAAAATCTTTGATGCCAAATAAAATATGGGGAGTTCTGCCACATTCTCTAATGAGACAGCAAGAATCACCTGAGTACAAGGGCAACGACAAGTAAAAGAGGATGGGCCATTGAAGGGCCCATGATAATGATGATTGTACTTATGAACGTTTTCTTGTCAAATTTAAACTTAACTTAGTATTATATGTTGCCTAAGAATTACCTACTGAGGGCCTTCTTGTTCCTCATATTCAGCCTCTCTCTAAGCCAAACTCAGCATATAAACACACTACCTTTCCCCCTCCTCCCCCGGCATGGGACATGACTCCTGCGGATGAGCCTCACTGGCACCAAGAGATTACTACCAAGCACCAAATAGCAATGCAAATGAGAAAATACCTTGACCAAAAGGGGAAAAGGGTAAAGAAAAATGAGTTTTTATGGCTAAGAGATTTCACAGTGAGTCAGGAGGAGATTCAAGAGGTTACACTTATGCACATCTCAGCAGTATCTCATTGACTGCCACAATAAATATTGCCTCAAATAGTGGGGCTCTTGAGGGCTCTGGAGACATCCAGACACTACAGACAGGGCTGACAGCTTATGAGTTTGGTGCGCTGCCAATGGGCCTTACCTTGGAATTTATACTCCTCATTGTGACAGGGTTGGACTCATTTGTCGTTTCCCTACACATGGTTTTTCTACCCCTTATATTTAAGCTGATTGTATTACAATTGATAGGTTTATGTCCAAGAGACTTAAATCATTCATCCATCCATGTGCCAGTTGAGCCCTGAATCTCAGCAGAGTTGCAACACTTACTCTCCATTTCATTAGACACACCCAGGACAACTAACAAGGTAATGATGATGGACAATGCCCATCCCAAGGAACAGAGTGAGTCTGCAACTGCAAGCAAGATAATTCCTTCCATCTGCCCCATGGGAACTAAGCCCCTTCTCAATTAGAGGCAGAGTGGACATCACCATCCCCAAATCCTCAAGAATGGGGAATAAATGATGAGCTAGAGTAGACTTACTGTTATTCTACTATAGACTTATTGTTATTCTGGCAATGGAAGAACTTTTATCATTGATGTGGAGGCAGTGGTCACCACAAGTTCTGAGGGGAGGGAGAGGGAAATATAGCTGTAATATGGGGACATTTTCAGGACATTGGAATTGTCCTGCATGACATTGCAATGATGGATATAGGCTATTAAAAGTCTTCTCATAACTTACAAAATTGTGCAGGAAAGAGTGTAAACTATAATGTAAATTATAATTCATGCTTAGTGGCAATGCTTCGATATGTGTTCAACAATTTTAACAAATGCACCACACTAATGAAGGATGTTGTTAATGAGAGAGTGTGGGAGTGGTAGGGAGTGGGGCATATGAGAATCCCCTACATTTTTTATGTAACATTTATGTAATCTAAGTATCTTTAAAAATTTTTTAAAGTATTTAAAATAAATAAATAAAACAAAAAAATGCTGTGAATAGTGTAATAATCTTTAAACTATGTAAATGCCATTATATTGTTTTTATTTTAGTCAAGTTAATTATTTGTAGACAATTACAGTCAATTCTAGTTAATAAGATGCATCTGTTCATATTAATATTTATTTTCATGAATTAAAAATATATTTCTTAAAGTATATATAAGCACAAATAGTCATTTTTTCCTAAACTGAATACAATTTACCTTTAAGACTGGTAATTTATTATAACTGGAGATTGAGGAAGATTTCAAGCTAAAAATTATCCTTTAAAAAACAATACAACTAAAATACATATTTTTCATTTTATCTTCTCACAACCATGTTGATTTACACAAAACAGTATTAAAGAGTGGTAAAGACCAGGTTAATATAAAGATAAACAGCTATTAAGAATAAAAGTAACAAAGTAGATCATCAATATTACCTCATTTTACCTTCATACTTGCAAGAAAAATACAAGTTAACATTTCCATATTTTATGAGTGCATATACTTTATATATGCCCGTTAGCCAAAAGAGGCTCTGCATGAATATTTATCTGTTATTTTCTGATTTTTCTGGAGATAATAAAACTGTCTTTTTAATTTGTTTTCTTCTTCTGTCATGTTATTTAGCAAGTGCTGGGATACCAAATATTTTAGTAGGTAGATACAGAATTGCTCCCTTGATTCTTAGTGAGTCTAATTTCAGTTGTGGGAAAAAAGAATTACATAGAAAATTAAACTTTCTATATAGACTTGATTATTATTTTCTTGAGACAGCCATTATAATTTTGTATAAATGTAAAAGCAGCCAAAGATATTGAAATTAAACTATACTCTATGCTAAAATTTAAAAAGATCAAATGGGAGCTATAAAGAGAAATAACTGGTTTGATTAATTTTTCACTTTTACAAAAAAATTGGCATTTTGTGGCTTTTATCTTTCCAAACATGTTATGGATAAAGCTTAATTATACAGCTTGTAAAGAGTTTCTTTGTGCTCTAGCTCACTGTTGTTTTAGCATTTACTACTCAATTTATTTTTAAAATTATTAACTTAAACACCTAAAATTTCTTAAGCTAAAAGAACTTTATTTTTTGTTGGTGTATGTCTAGCAAATTTTAGCAATTATAATAATAGGGTCTTCATTAATTTTTAAGTCCATTACAAACTTAGCTTTCAGACTACATATGAAAATTGAATGTATTTTGACTATCCTTTTGGTATTACAATTGGCTACTTTAATATTTTCTCAAATACTTGAATTATTCAAATGAAAATAAAGGAAAACACATACACTGTATATATATATAAATGATCTGAAATGTTTCAATATTGTATAAAATTTAGTAAGATTTCAACTTAGAATCACAAGTCTGAACTTCTGTGGAATTATTTATTCTGAATCTGAATTACAAAGTTCTTTTTCACTCTAATACACTAAATTTTCTTAAATATTACAAATATTTTAAATATCAATGATGCAAAATATCAATACTGTGAGCATGATTGACTTAAACCTTTGTAAATTTAAGTCTAAATATTCTTATATTTAAAGTTGATTAGCCACTCAGGAAGCAACTATATCCTTCAAAATACCCAGAGTTACCTTCTCTTAACTGAGCATATAACACCACCATATATTTTATTCGGGAAAATTGCTTGCTCTTTTTCTGTTACAATGAAACCAAAGAAAATGATTAGATAGCCCTTGTCCTTATATTGCACTTAAAGATATTTGCAGCATTAATTGTCCAAGTGATTAAAAAACTTTTATTTATTTTATATTGGTTTGGCTCTTAATATGTATAAAATATATTATCTTGTATTAGATATTTTTATGAAACTAATTATTAATATGTTTTAGTTTTATCTGACTATGAGATCACAATTCTAAATTAGTAATTCATTCATTGCAGTATTTAATTTCTTTTTTCCTGTGTACAATACTAGAATACAGTCATGTCATTTCATTAGTTTATGACATCCCTCATAAAAAAGAAAAGACAGTTTAAAATGGAGTCAAAAACTCTTGAACTCTAGTATATCACTCAGTGAGACTTCAGGCAGGTTAATTTTCTTGGTAAATCTAGCTTCATCATCTGCAAAATCAGGTAATATATTTATGTCTTTGGTTTCATGTGAGAGCTTATAAAAAGGGAATCTGTACATTATTCAATCACTTTATATGCTTGTAAAATTTACTCTTTTCAATTAAAATTTCTTCCATCAGAAATATATAGATCATTTGTCATGCCTGATAATCAATTCCCAGATTACTAATGACATTTTAAATTACTTTTATAAGATATGCAATTTGAATTAAATTTAAGCTATATTTCAGTGTAAGATGCAAGCTATACCTACAGCAAGACTTATTTTAATAAAGTAAACTAGCATATATTTTTAAAGATTGTCTTCTTATGTTAGTAAAATATGCTCTTAGCTTCTTTAACTCAAAGCCAGAATAGACATTCTTATTACAATCAGCCCTCTATTCATATTCTCCACGATTCAGTCATACTAAAGAAGGTATTCTATGGTTTATAATGATGAATATTTCAGTGATAGAGATTGATTTTCTTTGTCACTTTCGTTGAAAAGATGAATAACTCTAGTTTACTTAGACCCTGGCAAGAATTAGAAAATTCAAGCAAAACTGTATATTTTTAAATCTTTCTGGTAAAAATGTAAATGCCCTTATTCTGAAATTAGAAGCATATTTAAGATTATTCTCCTCGAACTTGGTGTGTATACTGTTATAAAGTTTCATTAATATCCAAAATAATAATAATATTAATAACAACAATAATATTAATTTTAGCTGAGAAAAACACATTTGCCTCCATATAATAAGGGTTTAAATTTTTCCTGCTGTTCAGCTAAATAAAAGTTACAGAACAACTATGATATCTATATGAGGATAAACTGTGTAACCTCCAATGGTGAGATGATAAAATGAAATTGGGACCTGAATAGCCACTGTAATCATGTTTCTGTTGGGCAATTTCTACTTTTTTGTGTGTCCTGATCTGGAGCAAACTCTGCTTTTTATTTTTCCAAGTTTTTACTAACATTTCTTTTAACCAGACGTTGATAAAAATTGTAGAGTATTCCACATTCTTTATAATTTTCCTATCAAAAGAAAAATTAGTCAATGAGTAGGAGAAGAATTCAAATAATATTATGCAAACTACCTGTCTGGAGGATGTTGGGCCAGAATTTTCTTAGATGTGAAAAAGAAATATGCATGTCAATGTTTATTCATTCAACAAATGAACCAAGTTTCCCCTTTAATAGGCAATGGACAGCCTTAATCACAGAAAAAAAAACATTAGAGTGCCTAATATGTAGTAGTAACCCACTAAATATGTGTTGAATGAAGGAAGGAACAGCAGAAGAAAAAGGACAAAGAAGAATGGACACAAAGGAAGAAGGTAGACAATTGTGAACAGAACACTGTTAAAAGCCACTCCCAGTTGTTGAGTTATTGAAAAATGTGAATTCTAAGGTGGGGGTGAGGTACTATCTTAATAAATAAATAAATATAAATTGATGACATTTGAAAGCATTTCCTTTTGCCAGTTTGTATGACTTTTTGTTTTGGTCTGCTTTTCTTATTTGTTGAGAGTTCATTCATGCATGGTTAATTAAAGAAGTAGTGATAAATTTGATATATTATAGTCTTCATATAATATTTTAACCACAGTTCAAAATTCTACCAAAATCAGAATTATTTTAAGTTCGTTTATAAGAATAATTTAGTTAGATACTGTCAAATAAATCTCTGAATGTTATTTACAGAGAGGAAAATGATAGGAGATATCTTTTCTATATGAAGAAAAATGTTATTTGCAACCTTACTTTAAATCCATTTAGAAAATAATTTACCTGCAATTTTTCCACTATTCAGAAGATTCAATTGATTTAATTTCATATAGAGTATTGTCATTAAAATAAATGAATTCCTAGAAAGGTAAACAGCTGCTAAAATTCCTATCTTTTTAAGCAATGAAATGATAGATTGAGCCATTGTATATCATGCTGTAACTCAAGACAAGGTTAACTATAACATTCATTTATTTAGGGAAGAATATAGATGTATTTACAATTATTGTTGGGTATTTCCAGTAATCAACATGGTGGAATTAGCATGGAAGATTAAGATTCAAACAAAAGCTGGCATAATCATCTTTCTCAAAGGTCCAGAAAACAGTCCATATAGTTGCAGTATTAGGGAGAGCTTTGAATCAAGATAAAGGCAAATTAAAATTGGTGGGATCCTGCAGTACCTTATCTGATGTCTTCCCCATCCCCACATTGGCTCAGTGTGAAGCCAGCCCATGCTCCAATTGCGGATACCTGCTTCTGGTTCTGGAGAGAGCAGAGTAACTCTCATGCACAGACAGAAAGAATGCATATCTGTGCCAATCTGTTTGGTGGCAGCCTTAAGAACTAAACAGGACACTTATTAGAGGCTCATCATCGGAGAATCTGCCCAGCATATGGAATGTAGCCCACAGAGCTTTCCTATACACACTGTGAGAGGACAGTCAAATTGAAGCTGCCTGGGACAAAAGTTTGCTGGCTGCAGGAGGTGCAGTGCAGTGCCTAGGAACATGGAGAAGCACTATTTTCTAAAATTTCCTAGGGAATGTATGACATTTGGATCTTCGTAGACAGTGGAATTCCTAGGGCCATGGGTACATTTCCAGGACAAAACACATGCACAGAAAGGACTGGGGAAGCCTTTATATTTTGCCTTATGCTATTCTCTAAACTTATTGTTAAGACAGATAACCTCTGAAAGAGAGCACTTGCATAAGCCAATCAGCAATGACTGAGAAAAGTGGTTTCTTTTCCTTTTTATTGTTTTCTTTTTGTTAGCTCCTGGCATTCAAGTAAATCTTTGTTATAAAAATAAATGGATAAAAAGTAAAGAATAATTGCTGTAGTGCTTAAACTTCAGTGATACATTAAAATATTAAAATGTCCAGGTTGCAAAAAATGATTATAAAACATACAATGAAACAGCAAGTGATGGCTTCTGCAAAGAAGCAGTTTAAAGAATTAGAAAACATCAAAAAGGAAGACCAGAGATTAGACATACCAAAGTCTTTAAAAAAAAAATGGTCCTAATTATGTTCAAAGAGCTAAAGGAACACATAGGCAAAGAAGTGAAGAAAATGAGGAAAATAATAGGTGAACACAAAGAGAATGCTAAGAAAGGAATTGTAATCAAGGCAAGGAAACAAAGAGTACTAACATCATAATAGAATTTAAAAAAAAATTCCTTAGAAGGGTTCCACAGCATTTTGGAGCTGGAAGAAGAAAGAATCAATGAACTTGAAGAAATAAAATTGAAATTATTCAGTCTGAGGAACGGTAAGAAAAAGAATGAAAAAGGTGAACAGAGGCCTGAGAGACATATGGGCCATCATCAAGTATATAAATATACAGATTGTGGGAGTCCCAAAAGGAGAAAAATGAGAGAAAGAGGGCAGAGAGAATATTCAAAGAAATAATGGCTGAAAACTCCCCAAACTGAATGAACAGCATGAATATACACACCCAACTTGCTCAATGAATTCCCAACAGAATAAAACCAAATAGACTCACACAGAGTTAAATGCTAATCAAACTTCCAAATGCCCAAGATAAAGAACAAAGTCTGAAAGCCACAGCAGAAAAGCAAAGTGTCAAAGGAGTCTCAATAAGATTAAATACTGATTTCTGATGGGAAACTATGTAAACAAGAAGACAGTAGATAGGCATATTTAAAGTGTTGAAAGCAAAAAATAATGCCAACCAAGAATTCCAAATCCAGAAAATAAAATGAAGGACATATATTTAATGGTTATATTGTTAATTACAGGTTCCAATAAATGAGATAGAAGAACCATGTGTAAGAAAATTATAACTCAGTCTAACTCTGATACAATAGGGGAGATGGGTTATCATATATTCCGAGGTAAGGCCCACTGACAGAGTGCCAATTTCCTGGGGTTGCCAGTCCTGCAACCCATATTTGAGGCACCCATATTTGAGGCACTGTTTACTGTGGTAGACAGTGAGATCCTCCTGAGATGTGCATACGTGTAACCTCTGGAATGACTTCCCAACTCACTTTTGAAATCTCTTCACCATAAAAACTCATTTGCATTTAATATTTCCCCCTTTTCGTCCTGGGCTTTCTACAAATCCATCATTAGTTGGTACTTGGTATTAATCCCTTGGTGCCAGGGAGGCTTATCCCTGAGAATCATGTCCCATGTTGGGGGAAAGCAGTGAATTTATATGCTGAATATTCCAGCTATTCATATGCCAGGTGAGCCCTGAATTTCAGCAGAGTTGCAGCCAACACATATTCTCCAGTTCATCAGACTCACCCAGGACAACTAACAAAAGGATGATGCTGGATAATGCCCAACCCAAGAAGGAGAGAGTACTACAACTGCAAGAAAGACAGTGCCATCTATCTGCCCCATGGGGGAAAGCAACTATGGACTAAAGTAGATTTATTATTATTCTAGTAATGGAAGATCTTGCAATACTGAAATAAAGACAATGGTCACCAAAGGTTCTGATGGGAGAGAGAGGGAATACTAGTTGTAACATGGGGCATTTTTGAGACATTGGAATTGTTCTACATGATACTACAATGATGGATATCAGCCATTATACATTTTGTCAAAAATCTATAAAATTGTGTCATGCAAAGTGTAAAACATAATGTAAAATATAGACCATGGTTAGTAGCAATGCTTCAATTTGTGTTCATCAATTGTAACAAATGTCCCACACTAATGAAAGATGTTAATGCAGGAAAGTGTGTGTGTGGGAGGGGGGTATATGGGAATCCCCTATATTTGGGGTGTAACATTTATGCAATCTAAAGCCCCTTTAAACATAAAGAAAAAATATTTTAGAAAATGAAGGAGAGATTAAGACATTCTCAGGTAAAAAAATGTTGAAGGAAATTCATCACCAAAAATCCAGCCTTACAAGAAATGCTAAAAGTACTTCAGGTTAAAATGAAAGGACATGTGACAACAGATCAAAGCTGCATGAAGAAATAAAGATCTCTGGTAAAGGTAAAAAAGTCAGCTAAATATAAATGCCAGTGCTATTATATTTTTTATTTATATCCCTACTTTTTACTTACAACAAGATATAAAATGAAAATATCTAAGAATATTGATAAATTCAATTGTTTGGTTTATACTTTATAAATAGGCAATTTACACAAGAATTACATAAAGGTGGGGGATATAAGGGATTGGAACAGAGTATGTATTTGCTGTTGAAGTTAAACTGCTATCAATCCAAACAAGATTGTTATAGATTTACAGCAGAGGTTCTTAAACTTTTTTGTTCCACAGACCACTTTGACACTCAGGTGAAAACCATGCACCACTTACTAACAATATTGTGTATTATTTAATAACTATATCACACCCTTACCAATATGTCCCCACAAGAATAATGCTTTTTTGAATTTCAATTCAAGCTAACGGATCCTTGGATAAGAACCCCTGATTTACAGTATTAAATTTGTCTCATGTAAACAGAAAACAATTGGAAAAATATGCACAGAAAGAAATGTGAGGATTCTAAAAGTTTGCTACAAAATTGGGAAAGGACTTGAATAGATATTTCTACAAGAAAGAAATACAGGTGGCCAATGACCACATGAAGGTGGCTCAATATCATTAGGCTTAAGGTGTTGCAAATCAGAATGGCTATTTTTTTTTTAAAGGAAAGTAACAAATTTTGGTGAGGATGTGATAAATTGGAAACTTAGTGCATTTTTGATGGAAATATAAAATGGCTCAGCCACTGTAGAAATAAGTTTGGCAGCTCCTTAGAAGGTCAAACAATAGAATTACCATATTATATGACAATTCCAATTCTGAGTATTTACCTAAAGGAATTGAAACAAAATTCAGAAAAAAAATGTGCACACTTATGTTCATGGCAGCAAAATTCTCAATAGCCAAAGAGTGGAAGCAGATCAGCAGATGGTTGGATAAACAAGATATGACATATACATTCAATGGGAAATTATTCATCCCTAAAAAGTAACTAAATTCTGATACATGCTACTATGTGGATAAACCTTCAAGACATCATGTTGACAGAAATAAGTAAAGCACAAAGGGATAGATATTGTATGGTTCCACTTTTATGAACTAACTAGGATATGCAAATTCATAGAGCTAGAAATTGCAGTACAGGTTACCTGGGTAAGAGAGGAGAGAGAAGAGGGAGGCAATGCATAATGGATGCAGGGTCTCTGTTTGGGGTGATAGGAAAGTTCTGCTAATGGATGATGGTAAGGGTAGCACAACATTGAGAGTGTAATTAATCCAACTGAATTATATAGTAGTGATTGCTTGAGATGGTAAAGTTCATGCTGCATGTATGTTTCCACATTAAAAGAGAGAGAGAGAGATTAGAGAAAATAATAACTAAAGGCAATATATGATTCCAGACTTGATGTAATAATAGATGAAAACATGCCTGTGATGGTTAGGCTAACGTGTCAACTCGGCCAGGTAATTGTTTCCAGGTGTTTGGTCCAGTAAGCACTGGGCTAATTGCAATACGAGAACATTTACGGACTTCGATCACCAGTGAGTTTGCTGCGTAGATGGCTGATTACATCTGCATCAATCAGGGAGATTGCATCAGCAATGGATGACACTTTTATGCAATCAGTTGAATGCTTTAAAAGGGGAAGTGATTTCAACATTCAGAGAGAATTTTCCAGCTCGTCTTTGCACAGCCAGCTTCTCCCAGAAACTCATCAAGGACCTTTCATTGGACTTTCATCGGAGCCCCTGGTTTGCAACCTGCCTACGGAACCTGGACTTGTGCATCCCCATGGTTTCGTGAAAGACTCTTATAAAATCTCATATTATTGACAGGTATCTCCTGCTGATTCTGTTTCCCGAGAGAACACTGACTAATACAATGCCCAAAAGAGCATTGTGTGACATATGAAAATTTAGAAGATGAAGTGTAAGTTTATATCAACATTAAATCTCTTAAACTTGATAACTATATTTAAGATGGTTACATAAGTGAATACCTTTGTTCTTAGAAAACTTACATTGACTTGTGTTCAAGAAGTATGACGTATAGAGCCTACCTTCAAATGTTTAGAAAATATATGGCTGATCGAATGATATGGCAAGTATGGCAAAAAAGGTAAAAGTTGATGGATCTTGGTATCTGATGGGGAATATGCTGGAGTTCTCTGTATGAGGTTTGTATTATGTTTATAACTGTCATGTAGGATTGAAATTATCACAAAATAAATTTTTTAAAAAATGCAGCCAGAATTTAATAATAAAATTCATGAACGAACAGAATAACAGATACAAAATTTAACTATTTTTGGCCTTTTTAAAAGGTTTAGAAGTAGAATGCAAAACAAACAAAATATTGAACTGTCAAGGGTTTTTAAAATATAAAAATAAACCAAATATGTTTCAATAATATTTACTTGAATTTAAAATATGTGAAGTCACAGTTATTCTTCAGATAATTAGCCATTTGTGGGATCCATGATGGCGGGCTACACTCTTCCTCTAGAAACTGTGGAAAGGTAGGCAGGCTTGACAGGCATAAGGGAAGCTGGGGTATAATGGGGGCTGCTGGAGAGGGAACAGTCTCAGGTGAGTATTGAGGAAAAGGGGAGCCTCCCAGCAAGCCCCAGAGAAGAAGGGAGCTTACCTGCCAGCCCTGGATGAGAGGAAACCCACTAAGCTTGCTCCGGGGGAGACAGGAGCTACTGAGGAGCAGTTCCACAGCTGGGCTTGTGCCCAGGATGCTTAAGGTAGGGGAGAGCTGGGCAATCTGAGGGGAGAGCTGAGGGAACCCAGCCAGAGGCTTTTTTTTCTATTTCTTTTTGTTTTCTTCATCTGGGTACTAGCAGAGAGGCCGACTCTGGGGTGATTGATTGGCAAGTACAAGCAGCTAGAGAGGAATAGACAAATGAGTCCCTGGTGACCTGAGAAGGAAGCATATGTTTTCTGTTTGTTTTGTTTTTGTTTATTGTGGAGTGATCCATTGGCTAAATCAAGAGCCAAGAGGAGGAGCTTAGCTTGTCCTGGTGGTCTAAGAGAGCAACCCAGATTTTTGTTTCCTTTGGTTGTGTTTTGCTTATTTGTTTTTTCTTCTCCTCTTATTTTCACTTCTCTTGTTTTTCTTTCTTATCTTTCTTTTCTTCACATTTCTCTTGTCTTTTATTTTTCTTATTTCTTCTTTTTTTATCTTTTATTTATTGTTATTATTTAACCCTCTTTTTTCTTTAATTCCATTTCCTTCATCTTTTTATTTTTTCTTTCACTTTTTATTTCTTTCATTTTTTCATATCCTTTTCTTCCTTTCTTTTTGTATTTACCTGTTTTGTATTTCTTTCTTCTTTTCTCACTTATCTGACTTTTTATTTCATTTTATTTTTCCCTCCTTTTTTAATTTTTGCTTTTACTTTTTTTCCTCTTCTTTTTTCCCTTTTTGTGAATCTAATATTTTTCCATTGAAGATGGGCAAATACAAGGATATAGAATAATGGAACCAAGTGATAAAGAATGCCTAGCACAGAACCAAACAAAAATAGAACCCTAGACTAGAAAGAGAAATGAACCAACTGTATAATCCTGTCAAGATAAACAGATGCCAAACATAGACAAAAAATTAAAAGCCATACTAAGAAACAGGAAGTCATGGCCCAGTCTAATGAACAGACTATAAACCAGGAGGAGATGCAGAACATGGAACAACTAATCAAGTATCTCCAAAAAAATATCCTTAACAATTCAGTGAAATGAAGGAAGAAATAAAGGATAACAAGAAGGCACTAGGAAAACATACAGAAGAAATTATAAACATTCATAAAAGGATAAATTATCTTATGATGATGACACAATGCAAGAAATGAAAAATACACTAGAAACATATAACAGCAGATTTGACCAGGCAGAGGAAAGCATTAGTAACACTGGAGATATGACATTTGAAATCCCACAGATAGTAGAAAAGATAGAGTAAAAAATGGAAAAAAATGCAGCAGATACTTAGGGAACTGAAGGACAACATAAAATACGCAAACATATGTATTATGGGCATCCCAAAGGGAGAAGAGAAGGGAAAGGGTAGTAGTAGGAGTGTTTGAGGAAATAATGACTGAAATTTTCCCAACTCTTCTGAAGGACATGGATGTACATAAGCAGGAAGTGCAGTGTAGTCCAAGCACAATAAATCCTACCAGACCGATCCTGAGACACATACTTACCTGATTGTCAAAAGCTCACAACAAAAACAGAATCCTGAAATCAACAAGAGATAAGAGATCCATCACATGAAAGAGAAGCTCTATAAGACTAAGTGCTGATTTCTCATGTGAAAGCAAGCAGGCAAGAAGGCAGAGGTGTGGCATAGTTAAGAAGCTGAAAGAAAAGAAAAAACTGCTAGTCAAAAATTCTGCATCCAGCAAAGCTGGCATTCAAAATTGAGGGAGAGTTCAAAATATTCACAAATAAACAGAAATTGATAGAATTTTCAACAAGGGCCCTGCCCTTCAAGAAATATTAAAGGTTGAAAGGAAAAATCAGGAGATAGAGTGTTGGAGGAGACTGTAGAAAGAAGATTATTGGTAAGAGTAATTAAAAGGATTAAAAAAGAAATAAAAATAAAATATGACATATATAAGCCTAAAGAAAAAATGGCTTAAGTAAATATTGCCTAGAAAGTAATAACATTGAATGTTAATGGATTAAACACTCCAGTTAAAAGACACAGACTGGAAGAATGGATAAGGAAATATGACCCATTTATATGCTGTATAAATGAAACTCACCTTAGATCCAGGGATACAATTAAGTTGCAAGTGAAAGGTTGGAAAATTATTTTACATGCAAACAGTATCCAAAAAAGGAATACTGTATAAGAGTAGCTATACAAATATTGCACAAAATAGACTTTAAATGTAAAACTATTGTAAGAAATAAAGAAGGACACTATATATTAATTAAAAGGGTACTCTACCAAGATAAAAAGACAATTACAATCATAAATATTTATGCACCTAACCAGGGAGCCCCAAAATTCTTGAAACAAATACTGGCAAAACTAAGGAGAGAAATAGACACATCTACAATCATAGTGGGGGATTTCAATACACCATTATCACCATTAGACAGAACATCTTAACAGAGGCTCAATAAAGATACAGAGAACTTGAATAATATGTTAGAGTAGCTAGACATAACGAACTTATACAGAAAAATATACCCCAAAGCAGCTGGATATAAATTTTTCTCTAGTGCTCATGGATCATTCTCTAGGATACACCACATACCAAGTCCTAAAACAAATCTCAATGAATTAAGAAAGATTGAAATTTTACAAAGCACTTTCTCTGACCACAAAGGAATGAAACTAGAAATCAATAGAAGATGGATAACTGGAACAGGCACAAATATGTGGAAATAAAACAATATGCTTCTCAATAATCAGTGGATCAAGGAGAAAAGTGTCTGAGAAATCAGGAACTATCTCAAAGAGAATGAAAATGAGAGTACAACATATCAAAATTTATGGGATGCAGCTAAATCAGTGCTGAAAGGGAAATGTGTAGCCCTAATTGATTACATTAAAAAAGAAGAAAGAGCTAAAACCTAAGATCTAACTGTACACCAGGAGGAAGTAGAAAAGGAACAACAAACTATCACATCTGAGCCCACAGAAATAGAGTATCATAAGTGGTTACTTTGAAAAATTTTATGCCAGCAAGATGGACAATTTAGATGAAATGGATAAATTTCTAGAAATACACAAGCAACCTACATTGATGAAAGAAGAAATAGAAGAACTCAACAAAATAATCAAAAGTAGTGACATTGAACTAGTCGATAAAACCTCCCAACCAAGAAAAACCCAGGACCAGATGGCTTTACAGGTGAATTCTACCAATCATTTCAGAAAGAACTAATAGTAATACTGATCAAACTCTTCCAAAAGACTAAAGAGGAAACATTACCTAACTCATTCAATGATGTCAACACCACCCTAATACCAAAGCCAAATAAAGATGTTACAATAAAAGAAAACTACAGACCAATGTCTCTAATGAACTTAAATGAAAAATTTCTCAACAAAATACTTGCTAATTGAGTCCAACAACATGTCAATTGAATTATGCACCATGAATAAGTGATTTTATCTCAAGTATGCATAGATATTTCAGCATAAGTAAATCAATTAATGTAGTACACCATCTTACCAGATGGAAGGTAAAAAGTCACATGCTCATCTCTATCAATACCAGAAAGGCATTCGACAAAATACAGTACATTTTTTTTGATAAAAACACTTCAAAACACAGGATTAGAAGGAAACTTCCTCAACATGATAAAGGGCTTGTATGAAAAAGCCACAACTAACATCATATTCAATGGTGAAAGATAAAGACTTGCCCTTTAAGATCGGGAACAAGACAAGGAACACTTTTGTGCTTCAAAGGACTTCGTCAAAAAGGTGAAAATGCAGCCTACTCAGTAGAAATAAAATATTTGGGAACCACCTATCTGATAAAAGCCCAATTCCAGCATATATAAAGAAATCTTACATCTCGAAAATAAAAAACACAACCAACCATTTAAAAAATGGTCAAGAGATTTGAACAGACACTTTTTCAAAAAGGAAATACAAATAGCTAAAAAGCACGCTAAAAGATGCTCAACATCACTAGCTATTAGGAAAATGAAAATCAAAACTATAATGAGATATCATCTCATACTTCTTAGACTGGCTGCCATTAAAAAACAACAACAGAAAACTACAAGTGTTGGAGAGGATGTGCATGAATAGGAACACTCATTCACTGCTGGTGGGAATGTAGAATGGTGCATCCACTGTGGAGGATGGTTTAGCAGTTCCTCAGGTAGCAAAGTATAGAATTGCCATATCATTCAGCAATTCCACTATTAGGAATTTACCCAGAAAAATTGGGAGCAGGGACACAAACAGATATATACACAGCAATATTCATTGTGGCATTATTCACAATTGCCAAATTTGTAAACACCCTAAGTGTCCATCAATGGATGAAGGGATAACAAAATGTGATATGCACATACAATGGAATATTAGTCAGCTGTAAGAAGGAATGAAGTACTGACACATGTGACAACATGGTGACTCTCAAAGCCCTTATGTTGAGTGAATTAAGCCAGTCACTAAAGGACAAATATTGCATAATCTCATTGATATGAACAAAGGATATTAAGCAGACCCACAGAGGTAGAGTGTGGAAGTTAGGTTACCAGAAGACAGAAGGGGAGTAGAGAGTGGTGAGCTGATGCTCAATCTGAGCACAATCTATGATAAGGTGGATGGGGGAGGTTTGGCAGTGGATGGGGTGATGTTGGTATAGCAATGTGAATGGGGTCGATGATATTGGAATGTGAGTATGAGTGAGATTGGGGGAGTGTGTTGAGCTATCCTTAGAGAATGGGAGAGAGCTGGAGGAAGGAACAGGTGAACTCTGAAGTGGTAGAGGACTGTTTTTGAGAATACTATTGTGGGAAGGTTCTTTCAGCAACTATGGCAGGGAAGATTCACTGGTGCAGGGTGTCAGTGGTAGGGGTACGTGTGGGGAATGGTGCACTTGGGGGCATGCCTTTATAGAATATGACTGCAGTCATGTGGTTATCAGGTGTTATCTCAGTGAGTGGAAGCCCAAACAATAATCAACTAACAAAATATTAAATTCCCTTCCTGGGGAATCCTGCTATGCTCTCTAATAGAGTGGCAAGAATATCTAGGGTACATAGGCAGTGCCTAATAAAAGAAAACTGACCAGTACACCAAGCCCTTGATATTAATACTTATACTTATGAACCTTATTTTTGTAAAATTGAAACTTAGTCTAATAATATCTATTGCCTAAGAGTTACCTCCTGACCACCATCTCGTTACTCAAATGTGCCCTTTCTCTAAGCCAAGCTCAGCAAATAAACTCATTAACTTCCCCCAGGCATGGGGCATCCCTCATGGGTATGAGACTCCCTGGCACTGAGGTATTATTACCAAGCGTCAACCAGTGATGCATTTGTAAAAAGACCTTGACCAAAATGGGAAAAATTAACACAAAAGCGTTTTTACAACTAAGAGAGTTCAAAGTGAGTCAGGAAGTCATTCCAGAGGTTACGCTTATGCATGTCTCAAGCAGATCTCACTAACTACCACTGTTAACAAAGCTTCAAACAGTAGGGGTCCCAAGGGCTCTAGAGACATCTGGATACTAGAAGAAAGGCACACAACCCCATGAAATCAGCACCCATAAGTGGGCCTTATCTTGAAATATATGATAACCTATTTCCCCAATGTAACAGAGTTCAATTTATTTATAATTTCCTTGCACATGATTCTACTACCCCTTTTTTTTGAACCTATAATACCCATTAAATGTGTGTCCCAGAGATTTGAATCCTTGGTCTGTTCATATGCTGGTTGAGCCCTGAATCTCAACAGAGTTGCAGCCAACACCTACCCTTCAGTTCATTGGACTCGCCCGTGACATCTAACAAAATGATGATGATAGACAACCCCCATCCCTAAAAGCAAAGAGTATCTACAACTGCAAGCAAAGCAGTTCCTTCCATCTGCCCCATAAGATCTAAGCCCTCTCTCAATCTGAAGCAGAGAGGGCATCACTATCCCAGAATTCTCAATATAGAGGAATGAACAAACATAAGGGGGGAATGCAACTATGGGCAAAAGTAGACTTATCATTATAATAGAAGAACTTATAACATTGATAATGGTTACCAGAGGTTCTGAGAGGAGTGGGAGAGAAGAATAGTTGGAACATATGACATTTTTAGAACATTGAAATTCTTCTGCATGATATTGTAATAACAAATACAGGCCATGGCCAAAACCTATAAAATTGTGCAGTGCAAAGTGTAAATCATAATGTAAACTGTAGACCATGGTTGGTAACAATGCCTCAATATTTGTTCTTCAATTGTAATAAATGAACCACACTAATATAAGATGTTATTAATAGAGGAAAATGTGAGAGGGAGGGGGTGGGGTGTATGGGAGTTCTCTATATTTTCCATGAAATTTTTCTGTAATCTAAAACTTCTTTAAAAATAAAATTTAAAATAAAAGATTGGCAAAATTTTGCCATTTTTGAAAGTCATTCATATATTCAGCTAAAATTTCTACATACCTGATATATATAGACTCCCTTTACTAGGTAGAGGAAATTCACTGTAGGAAAACTATTCAATTTATACTCTTAGAAGAACAAGACTCTTCTATGTTCTTATAAATTAATTACTTGTTTATTGGTTTTTAATTAAGAGATTTTAAAAAGATTTTCTTGTTATTTTCTTCTCTTTTAGGTAGTTCTTCCATCTCAAAGCCAGTAATCGAGATATATTCAGAAAAAATAAATGAAATATTTAATCATTTCTCTAATAAAAACTTAGTTATTTCCTTTTTCTTTCATAAATTTTACTTTAAGAAATAGCTGTACGATTTTTCCCAGAACTTTGTATCTCCATGCCATAGCTATTTTCAGTTGTTTCCTCTGGTTTTGTTTTTAAATTGCTTTCCATTTTTTAAAATTGGTTTACATGACTAGCAAATAAAAATATTTATTGTATTTCTCACCGAAATGCTCCAAAATGCCTTTAACAAAGAAAAACAAAAACTATTCAAATAATATTGGGTGGAATAGATACAACCTTTTAAAATTATGAATCTGGCTATTTTTCAGTAGCCAGTGGAAAGATTTTTCACTTAACATTTCTAAAAGTAGCAAGGCTGTCTGTGGAAAACTTGGAGACTAAACTCTAAGATAATTATCTTAATGAATAAAGTTATGTATAAGAAAGGTATGTCCCTGCCCTCTCAGAGTTTATTGTTTGATGTTTCAACTATATGAAAATAGAAAGAAATTTTGAAATGAAAAGAAGATGATGAAAAATATTAAAACAGTGTGTCTCAAATATACTTAAAAAATTACCTGGGCCATGTAAAGTACAGAAGTCCCCACTGTTTCTATTTCATAAATCTAGGGTGGGATCAGCTTTCATCGTTTTTAACATGCATTACAGGCTATTCCAATGCTAATAGACTACAGATCACACTTCCATAAAAACTATTAAAAGAATGGAAATATTAGAACGATAAGATATTTTGTAGTAAAGGATAGTATTACTTTACTGCATTCTGCTTTCAATGGAACATGAAATAACAAGTACACGTTTGATAAGACATTCTTAGGTTTTATCTTTCTGATATATTCGGATGCCAACTACACATACTCAAATTATTCCTTGATGTTTTGTAACTTAAGTTGTATCAATTTGTTCAGAAAATAACTTCATGTTTTCTCAATATGTTTGTAATAACTAGTCAAGCTTTATGAATCATTTAAGAGCTTTACAAAAATATATTGAAAAGCTACCTTATTAATGTAAGTACTACTTCTAGTTTGGGAGAAACTGAATGAACAAAATAATCAAATGCATTAAAATATGTCTATGGATAATTAGGCTTTGAGAGTTTTTTATTGCTCTGTTACAAAATCAGAAAAATAATCTCAGATTTAACAAGTGAATTTTGCCATTTATTTTTGGATTTTAAACCGTAGGTGATTAAATCATTTATGAAGCTGGTATGACCAAATTTTGTTCTGCAATGATAGAAATGTTTAAGGAACTTTAAACAACCATATCTCTGGAACCCACCCCAGTGATTAACTTCATAAGTTTTGGCCAGGATTTAGAAATTTTATGCTTTAAAAGAACTCTAGGTCAAGGTCAAGGTTAAGGTCTTGGTGGGGTCTTGTGACCATGTTGTCTGTGGCCATGTTGTGGCTCATCTTCTCCTCATTTCCCTGTACTAACCTGCCTCAACTCCCCCCTCAGAGAGTTCATGCCCTTATTCTTAAGGGGGTGCTAAGGGGCAAGTTGGGACATTCCCTGGCCAAGGGGAGGCAAAGGATATTCCAAATAGTCCTCACCATTGGTGCCCACCATTGGTGGGGTAAACAATAAGCTGGGTCCCCTCCCCTTAGCATTAGCAAGGGGAGGAATAATTAATAGCTTAAAAGATGACCACACAAGCCAAAGGCCTCTCTCTCTGCCTAGAGGAGACCACATCAAATTTCAGTGTGTATTTTTGTTCTTCTCTCCCATTTCTCAGCAAGCTCTGCTCTTTTCCCCCATTTCCCAATAAATTCTTTTTACTGGCCTAAAAAATAAAAAACTCCAGATTTGTAAACCACAGCATCTAAATTGTGACTAGATTACTATATATTCACATATACTCTTTTGAATTTAAACTGAAGGCCTTTAGCATTGTTGTTTAAAGAAAACTCAAAATGAAGAAAAGCAACAGGTAAATACATGTGTTACATGTATTTATGTAATTACTTTAAAATTTTTATGTAATAAGGTATAGTTACACAATTTTTGTTGTTAAGGTCAGTGGCAAAGCCATTCAAAATTGTTAGAACTAACAACACTGAACTATAAATTCTTTAAGTGCACTGATTAGTTCCAGCACCAGAAAGTGTTTACTTCACAGCTGGTGAAGTTTACTTCAAAGCTCTTTAATTTCATGAACCCCTTCTTAGGCCTGGAAAACACCTAGAAATACATACACATAGTCATATGGTTCAGGAGAGTTAAAATATTTTAAACACAA